>JAOUZG010038425.1:837531-870974 GCA_026289955.1 Argiope argentata | reverse complement strand
AGATAGATAGATAGATAGATAGATAGATAGATAGATAGATAGATAGATAGATAGATAGATAGATAGATAGATAGATAGATAGATAGATAGATAGATAGATAGATAGATAGATAGATAGATAGATAGATAGATAGATAGATAGATAGATAGATAGATAGATAGATAGATAGATAGATAGATAGATAGATAGATAGATAGATAGATAGATAGATAGATAGATAGATAGATAGATAAAAAGCGCTGGTTTGAAAATAATGGCAGAAAATCAAAACTCTGAAAGGAAACAATCTCAGCTCTATCTGAAATAAATAGAGATAAAATAATTTACAGACAGAATGAGTTTTTCAGTGATTAAAACTATTTTTTGAGGTCTTATTGAATCACACAAATCCGTTTTTATTGATTTTAAATAAAGTAATTTTATAAAAATGGCTGAAAATCCTTCCTAAATTTAAAATATGTCTGCGAAAGAAAAAAAACACTTCATACTTTAAATTTGATTTGCAACAAATAACGCAAATATTTCGATTTTTTTCTCCTAATTTATTTATTGACAGTTTCCGTATATTGTAGAATCCAACGAGATGTAAATCCAGAATTATTTTCTTCAGGAAATTATGCATGAAAATAAGAAAAACACTTTTCCTCCTATCTCATAACGCCATACAAAGGACCGCATTCATCCATCTTCTCCTCCCTTTTTAAAAAATTTTTTTTTACCATCCATCCGATGAAAATTCGAGCCATCCATAGATTTTGCAAAACAGATTGATTAGAAAGGAATGAATTTTATTCAAAATCTCCGGGATTTGAATATTTTTTCCAGTTACATTGGTCTCCAAAAGCGATCTCACTTATCAGTAACATGTAAATGCAAAACAAGTCGTTTTCTAAACGCACTCATTTGAATAAAACGGCATATCAAAAATTCAGCATTTTTTTTGTCCTAGTCTTTTGGAAAAAGTAGAAATAATCAAATGAACGCAGCGAAGTTGTCCTCGCTATTTCACTTTTCGCTGAAGCTTGTTCGGCTGCAAGTCAAATCCTATTCTTCTTTTAGCACATTTTTAAAATGTTCTTTTAAAATTGTCTTGAAGTTAAAAAAAGAAAGAAAGAAAAGAAAAAGATCTTTTTTATTGCTTCAAATATGAGAAAGAACTCATTTCCAATGAAAATTATCAAATTTTTTATCAGTTTTGTTTTTCATTTATCAGTTTATCATTCATTTATCAGTATATTAATACACATTAGAATATTTTTAGAATTTTTTTCGTGTAGTTTTTTTCTTTAGAGAGAGAACGGGATTTGAT
Source organism: Argiope argentata (assembly GCA_026289955.1). Lineage (NCBI taxonomy): Eukaryota > Metazoa > Arthropoda > Arachnida > Araneae > Araneidae > Argiope > Argiope argentata. Next base: position 869,664 of record JAOUZG010038425.1, on the reverse strand, counting down.
AAAATCTATTTTTTAAATAGCAAAGAATATTTGAGATTCCTAATTTAAATTTTAGATTATAGAATTACACATGTGTCTTGAAAACCATTATTAAAAGAATACTGTTTTCAATTAGTATACATTTACCACTCTTACATATATCTAAACGAAAAAATGCATGATAAATGAGTCGGGCCAAACGCTCTCCCACTGATTTGGCGTGGAACTTAGCCAGCTCAGGCGCCGTCCTCACCATCTGACCGTTGCTCACAAGTACGAGGTTTGTCCCAAAATGGCTCTGATGTTGCTTTAAAATGGGTCGTTAATTAAACTAAACTGAAGGAAAGGAGAAAAAAATCTGAATCCCCCCTCCCCGCCAATTTATTCGAAATAAGCTCATTATAATTCATCTTATTACTCACAAAAAAAGTGGAAATAGTAGTATACTTAATGCTTTCCCGCATACTCTCTAATAAAGGTTAAGGTCCTCTAAAAAAAGTCTTTATCGGTAAAGGATCTCTTAAAGGTCCTCCCGCATAAAACTAAGGTCTTTGAAAAGACTCTAAATATCACAAATGCTCAGACTTTTATTTCACATGTGAGAGTTGTGGGCTTCTAAAAGTAATGAAGAAAACATGTACTTGTGTGTTATCTGCATGTCATTGGAGAAATAGTTGCGAAATAACAATATTTGGTGTTATCAGTTTTTTTAAGGAGCCTAGCTTGCGATATTTGGCGATTAACAACACACACAGGGTTACACAAGTAACCAAAAAAAGATTTAAATGAAATCTGAAATGCATATTTCACTGTATCATGTCAAAACATAATTTCTTGAAAGGGCAAGCACCACGTTTCTCGTGGGAATTGAATTATATTTTTATTCATTTTAGTTCTCTCATTGAATGAGTCACTTTAGTAATGCAAATGATCCCAAAAAAAACTTTGCCTCGCCTTTATTGTTAAAAAAATATCCCATTTCCTTTTTATTTCATTCCATGTAATCACGTGTTCAAAATGACATATCTCTAGGTTTTATTTGCTGCAGTCAATAACTTATTTTTAAAAAAATCAGAGCTTTTGTGAATGCAATGGCAACCCGTTATTAAAAGTTTATTCTTTGAGATGCTCTTGCAGATATTAAAACTTTTATTTTACGCCTAAGGATTTTTGTTGACACCAAAAACTTCAACCTAAAAATTACATTATGTTCTGACATGACAAAAAAAAAAAAAAAACGCACACAGAAACAAGAAATAAAGATTTTTTTAAAAAGGAAATTTTGAATAGTAAATTTCAAGTTATCGTATGAGAACATTATTATTTTTAAGTCATTATTTATCTTAATTAATTCAAGTTATTAACCAGTTTAAACCGGTTTGAAACAATCACGAAACTTTTCTGTCGATCTCTATCTTTCCCTCTCTCTTTATATATATATATATGTGTGATTTTTTTTAAAATTTTTATTTTCAATTTTTCCAGCCGGTAAACCAAGTTTTGGAACTCGATTGATTTTGAGATGAAATAACAGCTATGATGTCATAGTTCTGCGTCAACCTTTTAAAAACGCAACTGTTTTGAAGAAGCATACGTAGTAACAAAGCAACACTGGTAAAAGCAGATCAGCCTTTTAAAAACGCATCTGCTTTCAAAGAAGCATACATGATAATAATACAATACCGGTAAAAGTAAGTAAAAAAATTTTTTTTGCCCGTCAATTTCGAAGACATCAAAACTTCCTAACCAAAACAATATCATGTGAGAACATGATAAAAATTACGAGGACTGCCCTCAAACGGTTAAATCTTTTAATAAAATTTCAGCATATTCAGAAATACTTCAAAGATTTTGAACCTTTTTTTTTTTTTCTATTGGAAAAAGACGATCTCAAAACTCTCACGCGTCGGCGGACAGAAAAAAAATGACAGATTTGTTTATGAGACCCCAAACACATGAGCAAATACTAACCGGAAATATTAAACACTGTTCGAAAAGTAGAAGGGAATTGTCCAGGAGCTGCAATTGGCATTTCCCGAAAGAAAATTTGTTTGCATTTCTTAAGTGCCGTCCCATCCACTTAAACTCTTTTGTGTGGAATATCATCAGTCATTTCTTTCGGCGTGCATGCGGCAAGTGGTCTCTGCCCCCTATCCGGGCCCCTCGAGACCGGGTTTCCGCTTTCTAATGGTTTCACACCTCCATTGAGGGAGGGACGAGTAGGAGGGGGGAAAGGGTTGCGAGCAGAAATAGGGCCAAAGGGGGTAAGTTTTCCTTCCTGGTACTATTGACATGATTCTTTCATTCCCTTCCATTTTGTATTTAAAAAAAACGAATTTTCATCCGAGCTGAATTCTGTAAATTATAACCTTTCCAGAGAGATGAATGAGAAAAGATTTATGTCCAGAAAAAGTGAGTTTTTATATTATTGAAAACCTTTGAACAAAAGGCATTCAAACTTAAAGGAATAAATCAAATTATTGTATACGTAGTATAAAGTGGATCGTACCTGTTTTAAAAGTAAGTCTTCTGTCGAGCAAGTATTTTATGCTAGTAGTAATTTTTAGTGTATTTCTCTGCGATTTTGGACGGAAAATTACAATTTGTATGGCAGAAACAATTTTTTTTAACTTGCAATATTTTTTTTTTATTTTTGTTAAATATTGGGTCATGCATTAAAATTCAAAATTTTGCTTTATTGTAAAAAATCATATTAGATTTTTTTTAAAAAAGCATATACACAGAAGTAATCCTCGAAGTTTTAGAATTGATCAAATTTATTGTAGAAACGAATTCTGAATATCGCTTTGCTTATAAAGGTTACATATAGACTTTCCTAATGCATTTCTGAACATTAAATTCTAATATTTAGAAAATTTTTATTAATTCTCTAGAAAGTTTTATTCTAACATTTAGAGAGTTTTTATTAATTCTCTAGAGAGTTTTAAAATTTTTAAAACAAATGCATACTGTGTGCAAAGAAATTATTCAAATAACCAAGCACCGTTCCATTGTTTATCATAATCACCTTAAATTTTTGTTTTCTTTAATGAGCAAAATAATATATATATATATATACATAGATACAATTTTCTAAACTCAATTCACAGGAATGCTGATTAAAAATTTCCTACTTCATGTCAAATCGGGGTACATGTTGCGCCATCTTGTGATAACTAAGGTAACTACTTAATCGGTTTCTTTCATTCTTATCACGATCATTCTTATAAATGATGATTTTGTTTAAAACATCGATATACCATTCATTTACAGTAGTTTAATTATTATTACATATAAATATTGCTCTTTCAAAATAATACTGATGCATTTAATAATTCTTTTATCTGAAAGGGCGCTAACTTATAAAACAAATATAATTACAAATCATTATTAAAAATATTATCAAATACAATTTGGAATTGTTTTCAGAAAAGCTAGAAGCCTGCAAGGAAGTTAAAGATGTTATAACTTATATGAATTAGACAATACCTCTTAAATTTAAAACAATTTTCTCGTCGTTTTATATGAGATTAATATCAACTGGTTTGGCAACGAAAAAAATAAAATCTCAGCTTGTAGCAACGATAGATTTATCATTTAAAATTAAATAATAAGAGATTCAATGTTTAGAATTTAGGAGTTATGAAGCATTCGAAAAATAATTTTATATGAAAAATTCCGAAATTATTTTAGAATAAATTGAAAAATAATTTTTATTTTGTTAAATTCTGTCTTGTGTTCTTAATTTGGGGAAAAAATTCAATTATACAATATGTGCATCATATGGATATATTTACTTTTTCAAATAAATTTACTTTTTAGAGTAAATTTCTTTACAGAAATAACTTTTGTGTGGTTGTGAAAATGATGAATTATGGCTGGTGAATTAACTACCTTCGTCGTCACAAGATGGCGATACATTCATCTTTTATTTTCTGATGAATTCGTAAATTTTGAATCATCGATCCAAATTAATCGGATTTCAGCATTTTGAAATATTATCTTCTCATGAAAAAATGCAAAAGTAAGAACAATTTTAAAAAATAGCAGAACTTTTCTTTATTATTTGAAACAGTTCTTTTATTAAGATGCAATAAATAAATGATAAAAATTTACAATAAATAATGACAGATATATCATGTATAGTTAAGTGACAGAGATTTCATCATTTAAAATTTGCAGGAGAGAAATTGTTTTTAAAAAAACAGTTATGTCAGAACAAAAAATATTTTATCAAATTTCTCTGTTTTTAATTTTTTTTAAAAAAATCATTCATGCCAGAATAAAATACAGATCATGAAAGAATGTTCCATTTTGAATATTTTATAATATTAAGAAATGTCGAGTTTAAAACCAGAAATAATTTTTAATTTTTAAATATAATGAATTTTAAGAATTGATTTTATATTATTAATTATGTTGCCGAATAAATAAAATAAATAATTTCAATCTTTCACATTCATCATAAAGCATAAGATTAAAATTTATTAAAGCTTCTATTTAATAAAAAGATAGCAATTTAACTACACTATGACTCTCAAATATAAAACTCAAAAAGTAAAAAATTTAAGGTCTCAATGTCTACTGCTTTATAAAGGAGTGGGCAATGCAACTTTTATTAGAGAGTGTGCAAGAAAGATTCGGGAAGACCAATTCCACGGATTTGAGAACAAAATTATTCTCCAACAATAATGTAATGTACACTTGCACCATTTGTACCCTAGTTTAATATAATTTCATCGAGTAGTCTATAGTGACCTATCCATCCAGTCGTCTGATTAATGGATAGGTCACTATAGACTACAATGATTCATCACATCAAAAATGAAGATAATAACGTTTAAGAAATAGGGCATCAATGCATTAAAATTTATTCTAGCTTTTTTTAATGCTAAAAAATGCCCACATATGCTTAATTATAAAAAATAACTATTTTCTGATTCGGCCTACTGGCAGAGAGGAAACACGCCTTCCTCGTGCTCTGGGTGTCCCTGGTTCGAGTCCCGGTTAGGGCATGGTTGTTCCTCTGTGAGTTGTGTTAATGTGCCCGCCTCCTGTAAAAAGGAATTGAGCGAGCGAATGTGTGTGTCATTCTCATATGAGCTAGAAGTCAGATTTCTGCCCTCGTGTTGTCAGAGGTCCATTCCCTCAGAAGCTACTGCACCCCTTTCCGTTGCAAATCGGACTCGAGATCATCATCATCATCAATTGTTTTCTGAACACGAAAAAGGAAAAGCATAAGAAATTAAAGAATATCCAGGTATAATTAGAGTAAAAAAAGAAAAGGAAGCTACTTCTTATTCAAGGTCACTTTTGGTTACAAAATTCAAACAATTTTTTCCCAGGCACAGTTTTATTAATCGTAGAGATTTAGTTCCGATGCATAAAAAGTCAGAACAGATAGAAACGATCAAAAAATATCTAGTGCTGACCTATAAAGAAATGTATTATCAACAACTCCATACTCAACAATTGTTTTAAATATATAGCAGGATTATCTCTGATACAAACTTATCAATTAGCTTTTACTCAAATGATTAAACTAAAATTAAAATATCCTGTATAATGAGCATTTCTATATCTATTATCTGAACCGAATTTATTAACTCACTAAAATTACTGCCAATAAATAAAACATAAAATTTAATCTTTAAAAAATTAAAAATGTTCCCACATTTTAACTATTGTATTTCAAAACCCTTTGTTATAAAACTAATATCAAAACTAAAATAACAAAATTTAAAAGTTAGATAAGGGAAAATATTATTTGAATATTAAGAAATTTTTTTAAAATATAAAAAAAAATCATATAAAAATAAATACCCGATGAAGTGATTATTATTGTCAATCATCACATATTTTGTGCATGTCTTCAAACCAGGTAAGAGCCATAACAGTAGTTGCATTTTTCTCTCCAAGTATCTTTTTTTGTTAATTTTTTGATATAAAAAAATCTTTGCTCCCTTAATTCTTAATGATTTTGAATGACTTGAAAGTTATTTTTAAACTGTTTAAAGCATTTTCTGAATCATATTTTTAAATAATATCTAAGGTGATAACCGCAAGATTTATTTATTTCTTTATTTATTTTTAAAATTATGTTTCCGTGTATTATTATCATAATAATACAAAAACATGCTAAGAAATCATTCGCAATTTTAATGCTTTAAATTATACAAATGAACAAACACACACACGCACACACATAAAAAAAAGCGGGAGTCGGTTTATAGAGCTCAAATTGCTTACATTTAAAAAGAACTTTCTAATTTTTTTTTCATTTCTAAATTTAAAAAACAAAAACGCCTGCTATTTTGAATTTTAAAGGTTTTAACTTCTTATCAAGTATTTTCATGTGGGAAGAACTGTTTCAAGGTACGCTTACAGAAAAAACTTAATCTCATCTTTTAAAATTCAACAATTATGGAAATATTTAAATTTAAAATATAAAAAAAACATTAAAAATAAATGATAATTTAATATATTAAAAAAACATTTAAAATAAATTCAGCTATTGCATATTTCATGCTGTTCATTATTTGCTTTTTAGTAAATACACCCCCCACCATATTATCTACTAATTTTTAAAAGCATTAAAAGGAATTTTAATGAATATTTTAAGAAATATTCAAGGAATATAAAAAAGTATTTTTCAAAAATATTTAATCTTGGTATTTACAACTTAGATTTCTAAATATGTTTCTTCCATATACATTCATCGATATTTATTCATTTTTTTCACGTCTGAAAATTTTTTACTTGATATTTTTTTATATTGGATGCTTTATTTTTAAAACAAATTATAAGCATGCCAAGCCTCTTACATCAAACAATTTAATTCAAGTACTTGATATTTCACGATCGAAAAAGCAATAAAACTTGAATTATATTTTCAGAACAACAGATGGCAGCACAGTAAAGGAAATAACTCGAAGGAAGATAGTGGGGTCGTTAAGGGATTCAGGAAAATAAGAATTAGTGTAACAGATACTAATTTACTGGATTACGTTACAAACAGATAATTTATATATAAAAGGGTGAATGGTTCAAGGTATACAAATAAACGCATGGATCAGCATGCCATCGCCTGATCTGTACTGAGTCATCGTCTCCAGCCATCAGAGGGCGCTGTCTCTATGGGTAGTGTTACATATTTTATCTTATTTTAACAGTTATTACAAGCTATGAGCACATACAATTCGAATTTTAAGAAAGAGTGTATAAACGTAGAGCACAGGAAATTAACTCCTCGGAAATCTTTAAAAGTGCTGTGGCTAATATAGAAAATAGTTTAAATTTATAAGCCGTGCACTATCCGTAAATTGTGTGTATATATATATATGTAATACTTCGTGTAGTGCAAAAGATAACTCACAATACTTTGTATGACAGAATATTGAGTTCAGGACAACAAAATTTGATAAGCAGTAATATCTTGAATAATAAATACTGCATAAAAACAGCTTCTTCAATCATGTTAAATTTTTAAGTAAAAATTTAATCAAAATTGTAATATTCTTCACTCATAACTTCGGATTATATTATTGTACAAAAACTTTTTTTTACAACACTTTAAAATTTCTAAAATCGGCTTTTAAAAGACAACAATTTCATTCCTGTAGTTTGTTAATTGTTGGTAATTTTTAAAAATTTATATTTATAATTATTTGCAACAATACTTTTTATTGCTGCAATGAAACTCACGCTAGTTTTTTAAAAAATTAAATCTTTGATTTTTATATATATATAAATAGGCAGTCGCCCACGCAAACTATATATATACTAGAAATTTAAAAAAATTGTCAGAGCAGTTAATTTTATTAATATCTCATATCTAAAATATCATTCTTGCATTGAATTGTTAAAAATAGCTTTAAATTATACAATTTTCTTTCATTAAAATAAGTTTTCGCTTCTCTTCCATTTTTTATTTTAATTTTCAAATCTTTTCTGAAGGGTAAGCAGTGAAAAAATCATTTATAGTATTTATTCAAAAATCGACGCCACGATTAAAGATTCTGAGAGGTTAAAGTAGGTTTCCCGATAAGTTTTCAAAATTGTGCCAATCCTACAAAGCCCCGCCATTTGCCGATGCCGCTTTTGATTCTCAACGGTTTAGACACTTTTATTGAATCATTGGCTCGCAATCGAATATTTTCGATTGAGTTTCGTAAAAAAATGGTGAAAGCAAATTATCACTTTTCAGAAAACATTTAAATATAATTATTAAATCAATACTTCAGCTTATCTAAATATTGTACCGACACTACATTATAATTTTTCCAAAGTGATTTATCGGCAGATCTGAAAACTTATGTGAGGGTGGGTTTCGTTGAAACCCTAAAATCTTGGCGTATTTTTAATATTAAACCGGTTGAAATTTACTTTAATGTTCCCTTCATATCGCCAAAGATACCAACAATGGTAAATCGCCAAAGTTGTATATTTGAACAAAACATCAGTATATATATTAGCAATAAGAGGGCAAAAATTACATTAGTATTGACATATGGATCAAGGAGCACATTAATGTAAATTTAAACCGCTGGACACAAATAAGAAAAATCGTTACTATATTCTTTAATAATATCCATATACCACGAAGAACTATTTATATTTTTAGTATATTTTCTTGCTCATTAGAACAGATTTTTTTATAAAACTTATATTTATGAGCTGTATAATTTTTTAGTTGTTGTATAATACGTGATACAACATGGAATGCGCACAATTCCACTCTATTGAATTACCAAATTGGTACTTTTCCGTTAGCCAGGCGCAAGCAAAAAAATCGCTAAATATTGTAGAATTATGCTAAATTTCTTTGACGATTTTTCACTTGTGCCGACTAAGGGAAAGGAATTTCCAAATTTGTCTTTTAATTACTTCTTGAATAGCATGTACTATAAAAAAACAGTATTAAAAATATTTCGAAATGTTCATCATTTTTACTTCTCAATGACATCCGATACAAAAACATTTTCTGCTAACTAAAATTTTTTAAAAAATTAGCTATTGACTTCTATTAATTTTATATCCATGCCTTTTTATTCAAATTTTTAAATACATTCAAAAATTTAATCTATACGTTTTTATGTTTATTATACTATATACTTTTCCTTGTTTTAATATTTTTATTCACACACATGTAATTTAATACCATTTTTTGTGTGCACACTAGTGTTGCCAAAATTTTAAAAAAATTCTGAAAAATACTAAAAATACAAAAGAATAAAATTTACATTATCATGTGACGTTTCGGACAGGAAGTTAGAATTTCCTTTAATCCCCCCCTCAGACACACTTATTGTTTTTTTACATTCTTGAACATTTAGATTCAAAAGTGATAATGGACTTATAAATTTCACATTCCCCATGAAATCACATTTCTTGAAGGACTGCTTCATCCACTTAAGTGTTCAACTAAACGAACAATACATTTTAGGCAAAAAATTAGAACACAAGAACTTTCTTAGCATCTCGAAGCTTTTCAAAAACTATATAATAGAAGAAATCGTCATTATACGAATATTGAATTTAAAATTTATGAATGAAACTATGGTACTTTTTATTTCCCTTTCACTATAGTCACATAAGAGATATACAAATAGTTCATCACCCAGTTTATTGATACCTTACCAAAAACATTCTTTAAGTTGATGATAGCAGTATAAATCTGAGATTTATAAAACTCAAAAGTAATCGATGATAGTAGATAATATTTGTTTATTCAAAATTTTCTTATATTACTGTGTGTATAGTTATTCTTAAAAACTCTTATCTAGATTTTTTTTTTAATTTTAAATGTTAAAAATATGCTTATTATCATTTAACATCAATAAATGTTGTTGATGGTTCTAATTCATTTTAGTCAAGTATTTCTCATTAAGTTGAAATTTACGATAAAGGAAAGTATGATCTAGTCTACTGTTCAAAGTTTCCTGAACGATTTAAGGTAAGAAGCTAATTTAACTCATATAGGAGTTCTCCTTCCTATAGATTTTTTAGACAAAGCTGGCATTCATTGAGGATACAATAGGAGGGTAAAACCTCCAGATGATAAAATCTATTACCTCCTACATCCAATTGTGCTTTTCATGTCCTGTCAGATTGATATACAAAAGGATTTACCATATTTCAAGTCAAATATCCAAAGTTATAATTTTTAAGTTCTTTATATATTGACTACACACCAACAATCAAATGATACACACAAAAACATACCACTATATGTCATGTTCCTCACAGCCAGATTAATCCTCAAAAAAATAAAGCATCTAAGATATCATTTTATTCTATTAATATGTTTATCAAAAATGTGCAATCAAGTCAAAAATTCACAACAGCCATATCATTAAAAGTACTATAAATAACATTATTAATATAAAGGGTAAATAGCTATATTTTCTTATTAAATATGAAAAAGTGATATATTAAATATTAAAAAAAGTTATTTCAGGAATTGGTATTTAATAACTGGGTTTAGTATAATGATTAAATCCTGGATGAATTGATTTATTTAACTTCCAATTAAATAATGCATATTTGGAGGATTTATTTTATACAACAATATAAAATTTAATCCCCTTGTAATGATGAAATGATGTATCTGAAAAGTATTTAATTAAAATTAATTTGACAAATAAATTTATTTAAAATAAAATAACAACTTAAAAAAATATGCTTAAGTATTTTCTGCTTATCTATAAATATTCCTAAGAATAAAGTAATAGACTTAAATATTTCAAATATCTTTTCCGTTCTTATATGGAATGACATAACAATAAAATGTCTAAAATAAAATATTACAACTTATTAAGAATGTAAAATTATTAATCATTAAATGTATCATGTATGTTCACACAGTTTGTCTTTTAACTAATTTCTACAACTGAGTAAAATAAAGGGTACAAATTAAAAATTCTATATGATACACAATTCATATTGTTTCACCTGAAATAATTAATCAAAATTTATTTTGTAATCTAAAATGAAACTTGAACCTTTGAATATGGGATATATCATCTTGAACTATTCTCAATAATAGAAACATGAAATGGAAAAAACAAAAAAATTTCATCTATGCTGTAAAAATGTCCAGTAAGTGAAAACTTTGCCACTTATAAATGCTATAGCTTCAGTTCTAGCAGTATTCCGTTAATGACAAGTATTCCGATTTTTTTTTCTTTCTCTTAATTTAAAATGATTCACCACACTGCTTCCCCAAAAGCTCAGTTAATAAGTTAAGTTCTAGAAAGGAAAAAAAATTACAATAAAATGTATACATAATTTATTATTCATCTCATTACACAAGTATACCAGTTAAAATAACTGGTAAAGAAAATCTAGCTGCATACAGCATTGCAATTCGTTTTCAAGACAAAAGATACAGAATTAAATACAGCTACACAAAGCAATGATATCTATTGGTAGTAAGAACTGCAACAACATATCAACAATTTAAATAACACATAAATGAAGAAATGGATAACAGCACTCATAAGAACACAGAATATATTACATGCTACAAAACAATCAATATCTTATTTGAATGTATTTCCCTTCCTTCAAATCCAAATAGATCCATCATGAAATGCAATAAAGTATAAAGGAAATATAAGCATTCTATTTTTTTCACGGATATTTTAGCTGCATCTGCACTAAACGATACAAGATATTTTTTATTACAATCTTGAAAGCTTAGAATGTCCATTTTATTAGGATTGCTGACTACACAATGCATCATTTATATAATTTCAAGAGTCTACAATTTGTAAACTGAAGTGAGTAGTAATTAAGAATGATTTATCCTTTTCTAATAGCGCAGCTCATGAAGAAATCGATTCATCCAAAAAGATTCCTTCATAAGACAAGTATTTGACTAGAATGATAACTTTAGGGCATTTTCAATTAAGCTTGGCTTTTAAGAATACTGATAAGTATTTCTAAAACATTTTGTAAGTATAAAATATAAAATTATTTATCTATTCTGTATATATTTTAATATAATTATGCACATTAAATATATAAAAAATTTAATACAATTAGTAACCTTCCAACAAGATGTTGCTAGTAAAAAGTTGAAGTTAAAAAGACATTTAAAGCAGAAAAGAATGTAATAATTTCATTTCAATAAAAAAATTATTAAAACAATCCTTTAATGCAAGATCATTTTAATGAACAACAAATTACAGAATAAATTACTAATTATTTTAGAAAGGTTAGCATTGATTTTTAATTTTAAGAAGCTAGCACAGATTGTAGCTGCCTTAGTAACGAAAATACAACTGATAAAAAAAAGACATAGGAAAATATTTTTATCACATAAAGGCTAATACAGCCCAAATAATTAGTACAAAAACATTTATATAAACAAAACTAAACAGCAGCAAAGAAAAGCTTTGGTAAAATGTCAGAACACTAAGTGCCAGACAGGATAAAAACATTAAAGATTCATTTTTGTTTTACATAAAAATGGGACCAAGGCTTCAATTTGTGAACTCCAATACCACAGTCATCAAAATTACTTCAGTTTAGGAAATCTAAAAAGAAAGAAAAATTGAGATAATTTACTCGTTTTGTAAGAAAATTGGATATAGTGCATGGATCTACTTTATGACAAAACATGTGTTAAGTCAAAACCTTATAAAAACTAATAGTAACCTGCAAATTTATTACATACATTTCTACAGAAAACAAAGCCTTTTTAATATGTAATAACTTTACTTTGTAGCATTAAGTCACAAGTTTCCCAACATTAAATTTTGCTTTGAATCTCAAAAACAAGCATTTTAATCATAATGTATAATTTTATTACAAACTAATTACAAAACAACTATCTAATTATCTAGAGAATTACGAAATAATAATCTATCCATCAAAAACCTATTTAAAGATTACAGGTCTAATCAAATTAATTTATAATTAATTTTAAAATTTTATAATTAAAGAAAATATGTATAAATCAAAATTTTTAATGTTAAATCTCCAAATTCTTTTAACATAAATCTAATACTTAAAAGGATATCTTTGAATATGAAACTACTGAATTAAAAAAATTCTAATGGTTCATAGCATTTTTGAACATAAAACTGGTTACAATGATAATGAGTTTGACTAAGATGAAATACAAAACTATTCCTTAGAAATGAATACAAAAAAAAGTTATCATATTTCCTTTACTAGCTAAAATGATTTTAGCTCTAAATTTATTTTAACATGAAATCTTTCTAACTATAAAATCAAGATACATAGCTGTCTATAAAGCTGTGAAATGAAAACAGTGTATTCTACTTCAAAATTCACAAGAACTTGTGTTTTATAAACAAAAATGGCAAATAAAAAAATTATCAAATAAACTGTGTTAAAATGTACATAAAATAAAAATGTATTCTTCATAGATAAAATGATACTTTTTAAAACAGTATATATTTATTAATTCTTATTTTGCAAACAAAATAAAGATTATTTTCAATGAAATATAGGAGATGTTAAAGTAGCTGACCTGGTGTCATCAGGACCTGCTTTTGATCGTCCTGCAGCAGGAAAGGATTTCCAGATTTAGAATTTCCCTTTCCAAGAAAGGGATCTGGAGAAACCTTGCCATAATCAATGGCATCCACATTTTCAAAAATGTTGTTCTTAGAGTGATCAACAGATAAAATGTCTTTGCCATCCAGCTGCCCGAAGCCATGGAGTTCATCTAGCTGATCGGAAACTTGTCTGGAAGACTCTAGACTGTACAACAAAGTAAACAGTAATTAGCATATTTTGCACAGGCAAGAAATATATAACTCAAGTCTAGTTATTCAAAACTATAAAAATTTAAAAAGGACTTGTGTACTTAAATAATGTACATACAGCTCATTTAATAATAAATTATGTTTAAATAACTACATACATTTAAAATACAATATCTTATTAACTTTTCTCTCTTTACTTATGATACTATATTTAACTTCCATTGAAATTAGATTTATTACAATTTTTAATTAAACATTAAATTCAAAAAGTAAAGTAATATACTTTTATTGCTTTTTTACCACTTTGAATTAGGGAAAAAAATTATGGACAAATTGGTCTTTTTCCGGTCATTAAAAAATAAAGACTTGCATTTGCTTATTGCTTATTTTACATTTACAAAATAAGCAGCATTTGTTTACTTTTGAAAGAAAATAATTGTGTGTTTTTCCTATATCTAAATACAAAATAGAAGTCATCAAATTTTGAAATATCTTTTTATGCTAGTATTTAATATAACAGCATTAAAAATATCAATTTCATAAATTAAAGAAAAAATAAAATATTCAGTTACCATATATGCATTATAATTAAACTTCTCATATATGTAATTGCTTCTTTTTAACCTTGAGTATATTTAAAACTAGCCGCCTTTGGCAACCAGTCGATTCGCCAGTATTAATGCCGACTAAAGGGTTCAATCAATTTTTTATATATATAACTTGGTCTCATAATAAGTTTTTCAGCAAAATATTTTTAAGCTTTGAATTTCAATAGTCATATAATTCACTTATATTATTATGTAGACCTTAAGCAGTCCTGATCTTTGATCTCTGCATCCATCTCTGATTTTCTATCAATGCATGTAAAATTCCGATTTAAATTAAAGGGGAAATGATGAAACTTCAATTAATATAAAGACCTCTTTACTCAATCCAAGCATGTCTTTAAATAAAACTGAGAACTGAAAGCAGAGTAGTCCGACATTGAAGTTTTATCTACACTACAGAAATTGAAACATTATAATTTTTTTTTATAATTTATAATATCTCAAGAAATTATTCAGCAAACATTTCACAGATTAAATGAAACATTCAGTTTTTAATTTTATTTTTGGATGTATATAAATGCTCTCAATAATAACATTTTTTTTTTATAAATACATTTCAAAAAATTATAGTTTAAATTCCATTTGTCTTATAGATTCATCTTCTGTAAAATATTCTTAATATTTCAACTTCAAAATAAATAAATAAGCATTTCTATCTTCTGCAATAAACTCTGTCCTATTTATTCAGTTCTGACTATTGCAAGTTTAGAACAATCATCATTATCATAATCTAGGCCAATTATTCTAGAGAAACCTTGATTGACTTCTTTGAGAATTTGATAAAGTCATCTAAAATCGCCAATTTTTACTGAATAGTTATACTGAAATTTTCATAGATCGATCAGCTTTTATGATTGATTTAGTTGATTGGAGTGCCACTTTTTTTTATTTTAAGTAATTGTTTCTAGAATATTTTGTTAAATATGATTCATAGAGCAGACGATATATGTAAAAATTAAGCCAAGATTAAACGATGAGATTAACACCTAAATTGCACTGCCATGTTGCAATAACTTGTAAATATTTTGGCCCTTGCTAATAGAATAGAAATGAATGTCAACCAGGGCCCAGCTTAACCGAATTTTGGCCCAAGGCAAAACTTTCTTTGAGGTCCTCTTAGTCTTCTTCCCCCCTTTTTTTTTTTTTTTTTTTTTTTTTTTTTGCCTTTGAAAAGCAGTGTTAAAAACAGTTCATTAAAAAAGGAAACATACAATGAATTTTCTATTCAATTTGAGATCCCTTCTCTGATGTGGGGGCATGGCCAATGTATGCCCCTGCCTTAATCAAGCTCTGTTATCAATACCTTGAAACAAAATCATATGATCAAAATAAGTACTTTAATATTAGGCTTTTTACTTCTGTGATATCAAAATAATTTATGCTTTTGCAATGCTGATTAAATTAAAATTCAAATGAACAAAAAGCAATATTAATTTGTTACAAGCATTACAATTCAATTTATAGGAAAATTAATAACATATATAAACATGAATGCAAATCAAAAAATTATACAATCCAATTTAAAACATAAAGTAAATAAAATAGGAATAATTCTGCAATAAGTTTAATTAAAATAATAATGCGATTAAAAAACAAATCAGCAAAATAAATAATCATACAAAAAAAAAGCAAAAGTTGGAGCAGCTTTGATATACAGTCATTTTCGCCAAAAAATAGTTAAGGGCGAACAGCAGCAAAACTGCCACCGAAAGATTGACAAACTCACAAGCCACCAAATAACTTTGTACCAAAATTTAGCCCAAAACTTTTCATTTAAGGAAAAAAAATCCTCAAATTGAAAAATTTCATTTGTAAATAATTTTTAAAAATATGTTTCATTTTTTTATTTTTAAAAAGAACAAGTTAAATAAGATAAATGTAGCAGAGCATAGATCAATACAGTTCAATTTTCAGCTTGAAAGTCAAATGAGTTAAGTAGATGAAGGAAAATTTTATCAATTCATTAAATTAAAATTCTCATTGAACAACATGAATAATAAATTTTCTGACTTCTTTCTTCTACAACTAATAGATAGTCATTAAATTCTTATTTATTTCATGAAATTTCAATATTGGTTTTATGCTATCAATGCTCAACTACTAGAAATTATAGACAACACAAAAATACATTATTGAAAATCTACAAACCTGTGGCCATTGCTCATTTCAGAAGTGGAAAAGATATTCACATTTGTCTTGGAATTACTATCATAATAATCGATATGTTCTGTTTCAAACGGATTATGTTGTTCTCCATTGCTAAAAACTTGTTGGCTTGAATTAGATTCTACAGTGGAATTTTCCGAGTGATTAAGGCCTTCATTGGTAATTCTCTCACTATTTTCAACAGTCATGACCTGTGATAAATTACTGTCTAAGGAACTATTTTCTTCACTATCTGTCATGGAAGCAAATTCAAAATTATTTCTTAATTGTTCATTATGTAAATTAGGTTTTTGAAAATCATTAGAAGATTGGTCATGATCAATGGAGGAAATAATTCCTACATAGGTTTCATTGTCATCTGATTTGATTAAGGTAACATCACTAACCTGTTCCATATGGGAAGATAGTTCACTAACCTGTTCCATATGGGAAGATAGCTCATTATTTTTCACAGTCTCAATATTGCATATTTGTTCAGATTCAGAAAATGATTGCTGTTGATCAAAGTTGAAATCACCACCTTGAAATATGTGGGATTCTGACTTTTCAGAAAATGGATTAGCTGTGGAAACACCATCGCCTGCAGGTCCAAAATCAAACTTATCATTCTCCATAGCTGAAGATTCAAGTGCATTTTGAGTTTCAACAGAAGGAACTGTGTTTTCTTTATCAGGATAAAAGCCATAAGCACTTGTGGACATAACATCATTCTGGTTAACAAAATCAGAACTGAAAGTAGAGAATTCACTTAAATTTTCTTTATTTTCTTGAATGTCTTGATAAAAAACATCACTTTGTTTAAGTTCTGATTCAGGTAAATGCACATCATTCTCAACTACACTGGAGGTCGATGACCTGGATGGAATAACGTTTTCTTCCCCTATTTCACGTGGTTGTTCAAGAGCATCCAGCAACTGATCTTGATACATACTTTCACTCATGCAATAATTTCCAGTTTCTTCAAAATTATTTTGGAACTGATTTTCCTCAGATGTAGAATTCTGTATCACATATTCGGAATCCTGAACTGAAAATGGATTTTGAGTTTCAGCAAATGCAGCTTGTTCAATTAAATCTGAACTGTGATGGTCAGCCAGTTCAGTATTCATAGTAACTGCTTGTTCTGAAAACACATCTTCAGACATAACAATATCTTGGTTTGCAGAATAGCCAAGATCTTCTTGTTGATAATACTGTTGGTGCTTTTCCGAGGGAATAGAACCATCATCTGATGTTTCATAAATAGGATCTGGAAGCTTAATATCAGAGGATACACTAGATCCACGATTCATTTCTGATAAATCTGTTTCTCTATTATCTACTCCATCCATACCAAATGAAAGATTTGAAGGCATACTGGATGGTTCTGGAAGCATGAATTCATTATTAATTTCAGAATGCAATGTATCATTTACAATATCATCTGATGACTTGCCAAAAGTATCTTCACCAAATTGCATTTCTGCATGGTCTTTAATATCTTGAAGTATTTCTTCTTTATCAGCCATTACATCACTTTCTGCAACTTCAGGTGAAGGAACTTCATTTAATTGGACATTCAAATTTTCTTCAGTACTTGGTTGTTGTTCATTCACAAATTTGTCGAGGAAGGTTTGAGCTTCAACATCATCAGAAAAAGATGTATTTTCTTGCACTGCAGAATTAGAGACAGGTTCAGTTTCAGGAACTAAATCACTATGCTCATTCCTTTCTTCTACAGCATCTACATCTGACAAGTTTTTATCTTCATTCTCGGGAATTACAGCAGATTTGATCTCAATATCTTGAGAAGTCAACTTTTCTTCCTGAATTTCAACGGTTTCAGTAGATTCTATTTCTAGAGCTGTTGTTACAGAAGAAGGAACAGGTGCTTCTTCTGACAGTGCAGCTACAGAAGAAGTAACAGTTGCTTCAACAGTTGGCTCTAATACTGCATCATTTTTCTCGGGAATGATAACTAAGCTATTATCTTGAGAGGCAGTTTCACTCAAAGGCATCATTAATTCATTGCTATTTAAGGATTCATTCTCACTGCCGATTTCATATGTTGGGTTTGCTTCCATTGAATCACCAGCACTTGAAATCTCAGCTTTAGTTAAATTATCCTCACTGTTCACAGTTGCCTGTTCACTCTGAGGTTCACCAGCTTCATTACTATCCAAAGAATTTGCACCGCTGGAAAATCCTTCTTGAGCATGTTCACCAGAATCTAGCTGGTCACTACCACTGATACTTCCTGATGGTGAGGTTCCACTTGATTTGCCACGTGTTCGACTCATAATTTTTTCTAATCTCTGAAAAATAAAATTTTAATATTAAAAATTACATAATGCAGAAATTTTTAAATAAAAATATCTCAGAAAAGAAATTTTCAGAAATTCTTTCTATTTACAGCACTATTAATTTTATAACTGATATCAAAAGGAATCTTTAAAAATTCAAAATGCATAACCTTGAAGTTTAGTTAAAGAAATTAATGAATCAGAATGCATTAATTTCATTAGATTCAAGAAAATGAAGAATCTTTTAGAAGCTTAATTGAACATATTTTTATGAAGCTTATCCTGTACTATTATTTTCAATTAAATAATAGTATAGGATAAGCTTCTGCAGTTGTAAAATATTATAAAAGTAACAAGTCAAAATATGCTTCAAGCATTTATTAATACATCTAAACTATTCCAAACTGATCTGTAAATAAAAATAAAGAAAATGTGTTTATGTATGCTAGTTTGAAAAAATTGAATTTATAAATGTTCTAGCAATTCAGTCATTTGTGAAAATAAATAATAAACGATTTAATATTTCCACACAATCTAAGATTACACTTCACTTGTTAACAAAAATTTAATTCATTAATCCAAAGAGAATACAGAATTATCAATTTGTTACCTTCTTTCTTTCAGCTCTTTCTTCTTCTTCTTTACGAAGCTTTTCTTCAAGTTCAAGCCGTTGCTTCTCTGCTTCTTCTTTAGCCTTTCTTTCTTGTTCAGCTTTCTATAAAATAGAAATAATAAAAATAAATCATTTGCAATATTATACATATGAAATAAAGTACACTTAATTCCAATAAGAATCTCTAAATCAGGAGCTATATCTAAAAATTAAGACTTATAACAAAAATACGAGTAAAAATGTTCAACAATATTTAAAATTCCACAATTCTTTATACATTAGTGAACAGAGATAAATGTCTCACTGCATTTTCTTTTTCTTAATTTAGCAAAGCAAATAAATAGATTTTCTGATATGGCTAACATAGAAATGTTTTTTTCCAAGTATTTTAATGAAAGGAAAAAATATATTTAAAATGCTAAAAAAATTTAAACTCGATGATATTTAAAAAAAATCTTTTATTCAGTACTCCAAAATTTGTTAACACAGCAATACTATTCCAGGTATAATATCTGTAAAGCCATATTAAATAAATTGCAACAAAAAACTTATTAATAACAAAAGTATTGTCAACATAAAAATGACTTTCAAACTTCAGATTTCATTTATTTTTCATTATTATTAGTAGTATTTGAAAATTATTGGCTTAAAAACAGTTAAAATAAATATATACCAATCGCAGTTCTTCTTCACGTTTGATTCTTTCCTCTTCCTCCTTCTGTTCCTGTTCTTCTATTGCTTTTCGTAGTTTTTCTTCTTCTAAACGACGATGCTCCTCAAGAAGACGAAGCTGTTCTTCTTCCATCTTTCTCTGCTCTTCTTCTTCTTTGCGCAATCGTTCCTCTTCTTGGAGTCTAGAAAGATATTAATTGGGCCAGACAAAAGAATCAAGAGTAAATTAAATTTTAAAAAAGACTGCATGCATTTTTAAAGTTAACATATAGATATTCATTAGAAATATATTCATGCCTTTGAAACTTTATTACATTTCAGCTTAAAAACTTATGTTTACCTATAATTTATTTACATTTTTTAAAATATATATTTTAAAAAAATAAAATTAGTTCTTAAAATATAAGCATCTAATTAAAAGAGAAAAACTATTTTTAAAAAAATGTTCTTTGACTCTACTTATGTTTTAAAACTTACTACATTGTGCATATTACATAATTTTTTCTATAATAATTGATTTAGACAATTTGATTACCAATCTGGTCTTTAAACTACAATATTTTGGTCTATATTTTTGGGCATAATAGTTCAGCCAGATTCATCTTATATTTTGTTTTTGATTCAACATGTGAAATAGGTTGGATCTACATGTATTTAATTAAAATAATGAAGTTCACATAAAAAAAGATAATTTACACCAAGTTAAATGTCTGTGTATCTGTAGGCACACTACCAGGTTTTTAAACCTACAGCTAAAGAATACGGCACAAATATAAACTTTACATCGTGGAAATGAGTACTATAGAAAAAGTTTTCTTGAAATTTTACTTAATTAAAAATTAAGTTGAATTTAGGAGATTTTCCACCATAAGTAAGAAATATTACAAAAATAAATTTTGCATCGTTTCAAAATTATTTTTCTTTTTAGTAACACTAATAATCATGTGAATTTCTTCCGAATTTTAGCAATTAAAAAAAATGATAATTTTCAACTACATATAACATTGACCTGCTGTTTAAATTGTTTTCACTGCTCTTTAAACTATCTGATAATGCTATTTACTTCCATTCTAAAATTAAAGAGGCAAATAAAAAATTAATTTCAATATTATGAAATTTATATGATAGGTTAGCCATATATTTCAATTTTTATTAGTGCTACAATGTCATGCGATCAATGCCCATTAGAAAATTACATGTGCATTTTAGGTGGAGTATATGTAAGATAAAGTAATATCTCGATGTTCAGACATTTCACAGCATCATGGATATGAAGTTTTATCTAACTGATTTAATTGTAATTCAAGATAACCAATATATCTCGAAACAGTGCTAAAGATGATGATGAATTCATAATATTCATAACTAATAAGCTAACTGTGAATTTCTCAAGGGGGGAAGAAATATGGGATATTTGACTGCTTTAGATTGAAATTAATTGATATGACAAAATACCTAAGCTCTTCTTGTCTTTGCCTTTCCAATTCTGCTTCTCTTTCAGCTTGTTCTCTTGCCAAACGACGCTTCTCTGCAAGAGCAGCCTTAGCTTCCTCTTCCGAGATAATGCGCTTGGCATTATTCCTTTCATTTTCAGCAGCTATTTCTCCCTCTTGAGTAACTGAACTTTCATTTTGCTGAAAGAGAAAAAATAATAAAGAAATTACTTAATAATCTATTAAATTGATGTTTGAATCCAGGAATAGCCAATGTAGTAATTTACTAATTATTTTTTTTATCTTTATAATGTTCAGAAACATGCAAATTGTTCAAAAAGCAAAAACTTAAGCTAATTATAGCGTTATCAACTTTTTAAAAAATCTTAAGAACAACAGCTAATTTTATTTCTAGAAAATAATTATCAAGTTATAAATAAACAGCTGGATAATTTTCAATCATAAGAAAGTAAAGATGTTTTAAAAATGGCTCCAATTATAGACTGATTAAAATTTCAATATATATGTGTATATATTAACCATCAATAATTAATATTAAACTTGGATTAGTTAGAGCTGCATTCTTAACACCAAAACTTTAAATACAAAATTTGCTATATTGAAGTTTAAAAAATCAAACCAATTCATAGGAATTTATAGTCTCATGCCACAGTAATTATAGTATATTAGTAAATGCTATATAAGAGGGCAAATCTCATAAGATGTACATAAGGTGATAAAAGACAAGTGTAATAATAACTGCAGAGTAAATTATTTATATACCTTTTCAGCAATATCAGCCTTTTCATTAGAATCTCCAGTTGCAGGTGAACTAACAACATTGTCAGTTTTCTTTTTAATAGGCTGAGATTTCTTTTCCTTTACTTTAGGAGGTTCTGCTTTAGTTGTCTTGGAAGTAGATGGTTTGGAAGTGGCTAGTTTATTTTCTACCTGTTTTGCCGATTTTGGAGTAGTTGGTTTAGATGTACTTGTTTTGGGAGTGCTTGCTTTTGGAGTTGTTGATGGGCGAGGTGTTGACTTAGCTTTCTCTGTAGCTGGTTTACTCTCAACTTGTTTCAGAGGTCTTGGTGTAGAGCTCTTAACATGTGACTGTGTACCTAAAATTCAGTTGTATTTAATACACATTAATAAATTAATTTACAAGAAAATCAAGCAAAAGAATTTATAAGTATCTTTGAGAAATCACTTGGATATGATTTAACATTAGAATGGGATTTCTCATGATAAATTAATAATAATAATTTGATATTTAGCAGTGTGGATACTTTTAATTTTGAAATGAAACCCTGAAAACTAAAATTAGCAAATATTGAATTAAAATCATGATTTCAGATTAATTTTATGACTTCTTTCAAGTAATATAATTATCACATTGAATGCAGAAATTAAGATATAAAGTAGATGACAGCCTAATGAAGCCTTGAAATATTCTTATCAAAATACATTACAAAATATGTGTACCAGAAAATAATATTTTTCTTTCCTTCTGAATAAGAAATGTGTTGGTAGCTTTTTATTGAATCTAGAACTAACTATTGAAACTGAATAACAATTAAGTAAGTACATTAAAATTACTATAGAAACAAATAATTGATCAAAATTTTTCATTGATAACAAAAGATTTTTAGAAGTATGAAGCATGATTTAATAACAGCAGGCATGTAACTTAAATAATTACTCATGATGAAACTAAAATCTATACATCAATGTCAAAATTATCATCTTAATTGTAAATAATTAATTGGTAAAAGTTCTTACTATCCCTCTATGATATTCATTCACACATTTCACTTTAAAACAGAAAATAATTCAATGAATGATGCAGAATTAAAATCATGTTGTACTTAATAACAGTAAATGAAGTCACTAAAATAACTATTTACTTTTTCGCACTTCTGCAGATTCTGTAATTTTCTTGCTCGGTGTGTAGCTGCGTTTAATTGGAGACACTCTAACTTCGAAAGGTTTAGAACTAACTTGTCTATGATCAGGTAAAGTACCAGCAATAGAAACAGGTCTAGGTTTTCTTGGTGAAGATCGAACTCTACGAGTCACTGTGCCAGGAACTCTGCCAGATCCTCCAGAGTGTTCAGAAGCAGATGACAAAGGCCTACTAGGAGAACGTATATTGTCTTTCGCTACACCTAGAAAAAAATATGTAAAATGAAAAATACTTGAAAATAAAAAATATATCCTATAAGCAAAGTAATAAGTATATTTTATACATAAAAATAATCAACAACAGAAGATTACAAATATTTGCCATTTTAATGCTCTAGATTATATTTTTTAAATATAAATAAAACAAACCTTCAGAAAATTAAAAAAACTTCCTCAGATATGCTCATGAACAAATCCCAAATTTAATACTTAATTTTATGAATTCAATAAATCAATTAGTGAAATAGTTGTATGTGTTTTTCTTATTAGTATTGTGATAAGTTAATAGCATTTGTAATGAATAATTAATTGAAATGTTTGTAGTAAATATTAGTATATTTGTAGAGAATGAATTAAGTAATTTAAACGATGCAGAACACATATATAACTTAAATTCTAAAATAAAAATTTTTTAAGGCATTGTATCTCTGAAATCAAACATAAATACAGCAAGACCCCGCTTAACGCGGGGGATACGTTCCATCAAAGTAGAGCGTAATGCGAAACAGCGCTAATCGAGGCTATCTTTACAAGTAAATATTGGGGTTAGGGGAAGATGGCTAGGAAATTGGTTAGGTATCAAATTTAAAAAGTATGTTTTTTTTTAATAAAAATAAAACCAAACATTTATTTCTTAAAGCCCAAATTAATACCACATTATTATTTCTTGCAAAAATAAAAACAAAATATAAATAACAAAACGAATATTCTTTAAAAAAAAACAAATAAAATTCTAAGTCAGTCATATTTAGTTAGCCTTCCGCGTTTTCAGTGTTCTGCCTTTTTGCGACAAAAGCATCTAATGTTGTTTTGCGTTGTTCTCTTAAAAGTTCTTCATAAATGGATATAGCATCTCTAACACCATGCCTTACTTTTGAGCTCCTGTCAAAATTCGGATCATTTTCAATGAATTGATCCATTATTTCAGTTATGGTAGACAAACTCCTTTTTACAAACGCCATCGAAAGTTCTTTTTGCTCTTCTTCTGAATCACTGCTGTCAACACTTTTGTTTTCTTCTTGTTCAGTTAATTCCTTGATCTCATCCCTCGGTTGAATTAAAAGGGAATCCCCGGGTTGAAATAAAAGAGCGTTAAACCGAAACAGCGTTAAGCGGGGTCTTACTGTACTATTCTTCAAAATATCAATTTCTTTCTTTTTTTTCATAAAAAGCTAATATATTTTAGAAATGTTATATTTTTAAATATAATGTTTATAATTAATCAAAAGAAAAATTCCAATACACTTATAAGCAAATTATGAAATATCAATATTTCTGTATTCATTAAATTACATAATTTACTTAAAAATAAAGAAGTCAAACCAATAAATAATTGAACAGTACTTGATGCTCCACTACCAGCACTGCTGTTGGCTTTATTTGCTTCAACATAATGTCTTCGAGGTTGAGCTAACTGATCTAATCGAGTCATGCTAACAGATCTTTTTCTTGTTGAAGAAGCTGTAATTGGTCTTGCAGGAGCAGTTCGTTCATAAGGAACTGTAGGCATTAAATCATTTTTTCTGCGACCCCTAGGAGCACATGCAACTGCAGCATTCATACTTCTGGACATAACATCATCTCCTAATATTTTTAAAAAGGAAAAACTGTTTAAAACTCATTATTAAATGAAGTTCAACTATATTTTACAAATAATATAATACAGAACTAAATTTGAACTCAAAAGAATTTTCTTTTATCAATACTGGTCATTAAATAAAAGGATTGAATAGATATCAAGAAGTAGCCATTATGTATTTAATTATCCTACAATTAAAAAAACAAATTGAAGGCAATCCATTTTGCTTTGAATTTTAATACATTCTCAAAGAGAATAATTATTATTTTAAATTGAAATATCAATGATCAGTTACTAATGTTCAGATTAATTGGTTTAACTTATATAAATTGCAACCAAATACATCAGTAAAAATGAAGCAAGACACAAACAAATAAAAACTTTTATATCAAAAACTGAATTGTAATTCCTGCTAAAGAAAACAGTCTTAGTACTACTGTAATGCATATTATAATTGATCAGCCAATAAACTATTAAAAAACAAGAAAAATAAATGTTTAAATATGAATTTAAAAAAGAAAATGTTTAACTTGAAATTTCATAATGTTTAATACCATACCAGCTGCTTTACTCTTCATCTAAAGAAATAATCAGCAATAACTGAAATGCAAGTATGCAAAATAATCAATGATTTCAAAAATAATATGTAGATATTAATGTAACAAAATATACAACGTGTACACATAAAATATTTTTAGTGATTTCTATATTAGGTATTAGATTATGTAAGTAGTTAAGCATTACCTGCTGTAAAACACTGCATTAAAGCATCGTTGCTAGAAAAGTTAAAAATAATTTTCTAATTATTAAACCCAAATCTCATTAAGTAAAATTATAATGCTTGGCAGATTATTTTTTGTGATTAACTGCAAGTGTCTCAACAATCGGTCAGTATTCTTTCCTGGACAACAAACCACTGTTAGATCAAAGGATATCAAGTTGAACCAAAATAAAAGGTAAGAAATCAGGCTTACAAACCACATTCTGTTAAAACAATACAGGTCAAGAAGTAAGTAGATAATTGGTTAGTAAGAAAGATGCATCACAAAACATCAGAAAAACATGCACAAATTCTGGGCGCAAGTTAGTAGAAGCACCAATGACGTAGTAGGAAAATTGACAATGGACGCACAAGAAACATGCTGCAGTTACCATAGAGTACCATTCCCCTACTCACCAACAAGAGCACCAGAGCCAGATAACCAGCTAGGTGGGGGTAAAACCCTTCTTTCAAAATAAGTAGCGTATGAATATGATGAATCGGACTGATGACTTTCATTATTGACCAAATACCCATTATAGTTAAGAGGAGAAACAGATCGTCTGTCATGGAACGTGTTGTAGTTTTCTTCTGGAAGATATTATAGTTATTTATGATGACTCAGTGAGTTATACCTCATGAAACTCAAATACAAACCATTTGTAATAGAGAAGATGAGATATTTTTAAAATGTTATAATACACAGAAAGCAAGAACAAAAAATAATGCAAACAAATTAAAGCAAAACAACTGAATTCATTTATTCAGCGAATTAATTCATTTATACAGTAAATTAGTTTAATTTAAAATCAACACTTTTGATATTTAGAATCAGCACATAGATAAAAATTTAAATTCTGAACGTTAATCTGATTGGATATGATTATAGTTCTATAAAGCACATTACAGCCGTTTTACCCAAAATTTTAAAACTAGAAATAAAAGCTTTAAAAGAACTAACCTTTCTGAGTTAAACCACTTGCAGTAAATGACCGACTCATGATATCTGTATCTTTACCATCAGGGTGTAGAGTTTCTACATTTCTAGGGACTGAACTACCAAACGCAAATGATATGTTACTTCTCTGTGCATTGCGTCGAGCTTCTAAAGCAGCTTCTCTTTCCATGTGTTTTCTAAGAACAGCATCATTTCTTTCCTAGAAATATTATAAATGTATTGTAAGCATAAACTGAAGTTCTTTTTTTTTATTTTCAATGATTTTTTGAAGTTTATTTAAAGCTCTTGTTTCATATTATGTTTACAGTTCTTAACTTCATTTAAATTTTAATCTTAGAAGATTGATAATATGAACTAACAAATAAAAAAGATCTACCAAAAAAATTTGATTTTAGTTTTCTAATGACTAAGAACTAATAGGTACATAAAGTAATAGTCAAGGCCATGTTTATGAATTTTTAAATTCAAGCTTTTCTTATTTTTAAAAATTGCTTTAATCTAAATCTGTAATGAATTGTTTTCTAGAAACTGCAATATATGGATGCTTTTAAAGCTCTCACAATAAGGCAATTCAACAAAAGAAAATAAATATTTATAAGATATTAAAATTTTAGCTAAAATGAAAAATGCTAAGATTCATTTTTCATCACATATAAATGGAATGAGACTTACCAAGAATGCTAGTTCGTAATCAATATTTTCTAGATTTTAATTAGATTAGCACTGAATTGAAATTTGTTAAATATTAAGAATAATTGAAAATTAGCGTAATTAAACAAATTATCATTTTAAAGCCTTTTGATATTGCTCATTAATCAAATATTTAGAAACTAATGCCACATACCTGCTCTGCTTCCCAAAGCTGTTTTCTTCTCTCTTCCACAGCCAACCGCTTATCAACTGTTCGTAATCTATCATCTCTTTCTAATGAGGATGGACCAGAAGAGCTACTTCCATCAGTAACTGAAATTTAAAAAAAGTTGGAATGGATATTAAAGTTAGATATAGAAATATTTAGCTAAAAAATGAACAAAAATTTAAATTGGATCAATTAAAAAAAATTAATCCTAGTAAAGATTTTTTTTTAATCTAGAAAATATGTTCAGCAATAATAAATATCTAAAATAAAAGCTGAAAATAAAGGCAAGCAAGATTTCACATGATAACTTTTGGTATAATTTCCATCCGTGATGCAAATTTCTTTCCAATCCACAGAAAGGAAAGTATTTTGCTTTTATTATTAAAAATTACTTTTATTTTTGTAAAAAAAATTTTTAACAATATTAATAAATTTTATAATATTTCGGTAAAGCGAAAACCACTTCTATTTGATAGTTTAGTGATAACACATACATTGTAATCTAATAAAAATATAAATGTTTATAAAACAGATAATTCAGGAAAGCAAAATAATAAAAAAAAAATAATGCATTTTAGCTAGCTTTAAATAAATTACTATTCAACTTGAAATTATAAAAAAAACTATGTTAATTTTATTATTTAAAAAAATCCCTTCCAATAATGCTAATTACATAATTTCTGTTCAATTAAATAAATACTGAAAATTTCCATTTTGATACCTAATAAGCCTCTTGAATCTTCAGGAGATCCTTTACGATCTGCACCCAAATTCCATGTAGGAGAATTTGAAGAAAGAGCTTCTTCCTCTTCTACTTGAGCAACACTTCTTTGTGATGCAGAGCCGTCGGACTCAGCTCCACCATGAGCAAACCAGTACATATCTAAGGAATAATAAATTAATAATAGAATTTGAAATTTCCATGATAGCTTTAACTATTTGGAACAAGATGAAAACCCATACAAAACAATTCAGATACTTCATCTGGTAGACACTACTCAATAAGTACACTATATATTCCTCAAACAAAAACAACCATATAAAAACATTTTCGTGATTAAAATTGTAATTTGATAAATAGTTGCATACATTTCAAAGAATGTCAAATTAATAAATCATATCAAGTAATAAATTTTGAAAATTTGGCTGTTAAATAAATGGCAGAAAACAAAATATTTAATATTAGAAACATGAATAAAAATAAAGAAACATATCTAATAATGCATTATCTGTGTCCTGAACATGTAATGAAATTCCATGATTTCAAATAGGCTATTATTAAGACTGGATTATAATCTAATACTTTATAATTAATAAAACAATTTATTTGCAATATAAAAGTAAATGTTACCTTCAAATAAATTATAATATGAATATAAAATGAATTATTATAGAAAATCCCTACTAATTAAGAAATACTTTAAAAGCATTTCTATCACTAAAAATAATTTTAATATTAAAAATGCACAACTCAGATTAATAAAGTTTGTCCTTGTTTTAGAGAGTTAGGTTTTGAAGCAAGAACAAATTAACATTTTGAAAATTAAATATTTGATGATTGACATTATTCTATTATTTCCACAAATGAAAAAATAATAATAATAACAGATAATATAATAATCTTATCACATAAGTTTCCATATTGTTTTTACTTTATCAGATTACTTATATTTTCATAAAAAATTACATGATTCATACAGACCAAAGATTTGCATTCTTTTTTAATGACATACATTCACAAAATATGAAAAAGAAAAAAATGACAGCCAATTCAATTTAGTATCAAGCTCATAGGGTTCTAAAAATTAATTTTTTAAAGTAAATCCCACTTAATGTGACAAACAATTATGTCTCTAATTCTCTATAAACAAGATAAACAGATTATACTACTATATTTTTAATTATAAAACTACTAATTTTAAATTGTAATTACTAGATAAAATGCAAAATGATCCATACTCAAACAATAAGTCACAGGTTGCCTACCACTGATGCACATCAAAAATACCTATACTTCAAAATGTTCAATTAAAATATTTTTAGTTCTATTAAATGCTAGACATTTAAAAAAATTATCAAAACGAAACTACCTCTTAAAAACAAATGAGGAATTTTTAAGAAGTTCTTAAAAACTAGAATTTAATAAGGGTCATAAAATTAAGTAAATAAGTTCATTTGTTGATTACAAAAAGAAGTATGGTTTCTTTATAAATAAACAAATGCTTTCTGTAATACAAGAAGTTGAACAAAAATCTTAAAGGCACATATTTTTGAACTATTAAAGTATGAAGTAGATACAAATGTTAATTTATCACCTCCTTCAAAAATCCTACAAAAAAAAAAATTTCCATCATGAAAATAGAATTTACCAGTAAAAAAACTGGTGAAAATTGTTATATCACCAAATTAAGTATCCATTATTGCATCTTAAAATTTTCTAATTGAAAATCATACATTTCATCATGGTACAAATAGCATGCATCACTATCAAGTTAATGAATCCCAAATAATTATTACAAAAATTCCTTTAAAGGCAGGGTAAATTTCTGGTTCTTTATGGCACCATTCTTAATTTATGACTATTATATACAATCACTAATGTTTACTATGTAGCTTAAATATTAATTTAATTACCTTTTGGAGGAGGCCTATTACTCCTAGACATGATGTTCAGGAGTTTTTATTTCTCCTGAAAAAGAAGAAAGAAATAATCAGACAATTTTAAATTCAAATATAATTAAGTTAAATTTTTAATCTAGATTGATTGAAAATTCAACTTAAACTCATCAACTCTTGCCTAAACATTAAAATAAAACAGCGCAAAATTTAAAAGAATATTGATCATTTCTAAATCAATATTAAAACTAAATTATGTACTTTAACTAATTTATATTCAGTATTATATAGCATACAGAAATACATAAGTTACAAAAAATTAAACAGCAGCTTGACAATTACCAAAATGTACAAAACACAGAGAAGCTAATTATATAATTTACTAGTCAAGATGGTCAATTCACGTCTGATGGGCTTATTCAACAATAATCAAACATTCAAGAAAAAATTATAAGCAGCAGGATTTTAATAGGAATACGTTAGATAACAAATGGTTAATTGTATTTGTGTTAAAGGACTGACACTGTAAGTAATTTTAACTTTTGAAAAAAATTAGGACAGTAATATTCTGCCAGATAAAATGTA
Source organism: Argiope argentata (assembly GCA_026289955.1). Lineage (NCBI taxonomy): Eukaryota > Metazoa > Arthropoda > Arachnida > Araneae > Araneidae > Argiope > Argiope argentata. Next base: position 838,631 of record JAOUZG010038425.1, on the reverse strand, counting down.
AAAATACTTATAAAAGCAATATACAAGCTATGCAAAATCTAGATAAATAAATTTGAATAATTCTTAAAAATTCAGTTTTGACAAGGAAGCCGGTGAATTCCAAACCGTTTTAAGAGAAAAAAAGATCCAATATATCTAGATCATAATAAATAAAATTCATATAAAATATGAAGGAAGTGTTAAATCAATACTGAAAATTACTAGTTAACTGACTTCCTCCAAAGCATGCTTTTGAGTAAATTCAAAGAATACTAAAAACGATTCCACTAATCTAATTGAAAACGAAACCACAGAGTTCGACGTAAAAAAAATGTAATTATAATATTAACAAAATTTTAAAATTTTACTTTTTAAAAAAATACAAACCTGCTAAAGGATGCTGCTTTCAAAAACAATAGGGAATGCATATAAATAATTCTATTACAAATTTAAATAAAAAAAATCACAATTGCTCAGTTCCGGTCAGACAAGACATTGTAAAAATATCGTATTCAAACATTCTTATCTGACAACTCAAATGAAGTCTGTCATCTGATATGTAAAGTTGTTTTACTTACTGTAAGTGAAATCATTTGATTAAAGAACGAAGGAGTCATCCATTACGCAATTAATTTGAGCGGCGAGACGATGAGCCACTCTCTCATCACTCGTCTTTCCAACGAACGCCGCTGGTTGCACGTTTGTCCGTGACGCTGCGCGCCTCAATGCAGCGAGTTACGTAAAATGACGTCACACATTAATGGTTGCCAGATTTGGCAGTTTTAAGCTCATTTGGCGCTTTTTATATTCTGTTTCACATGAAACGGTTTCAAAAAAAGAACTCGAGCCGATTTACACGTGAGTTATATACAAGAGCATTTTGAAAAAAAGTTTTTATTTTCTTTAAATTTATAGTTTTTATACACATCAAATAATATTATTTCTGCTGTTGTTCTCGTGTTCCGCTTTACAACAGAAGGAGGGATATATTAAAAAACAGTACACACATTTTAAAATATGCGAAATTTGAGTGACATTAAGATGATCAATTATTTACAGACATATTATAAATTATCCTTTTGCATAACATTTTACGTTATATATATATATATATATATATA
>JAOUZG010038425.1:804931-833518 GCA_026289955.1 Argiope argentata | reverse complement strand
TCATTTTTGAATTTTATATTGTCATCAAATGCTAAACTCTCTTAATTTCCAAAGTGATTTCATATAGCCTCATTTTTGAATTCTATATTGTCATAAAATGCTAAACATCTCTTAATTTCCAAAGTGATATCATATATTCTCAGAAAAACGTAACTACAGGTACACTGTATAAGAATTCTGAAATCAATAAGATTTCTTTTATTCATTTCATTAACTATCAGATTCTAGTAACATAAATCCCTCCGACTAGTCTTCTATGACATTTGAACACTAGTAATAATAATAATAATAAACAGGAGAGCGATATAGTCTAGTGGTGGAGGACGAACGGCAAGGTTACGTAATACAATAGTGTGAACCAGTTGTTGAACTGACCTCATCTCGATCCCTCCCAGTATTGGTGTGATCACGTTCACCCGCTTGTGACCCAATACCTAATAAGCGCGTGGGCTGTAAAGCTGTCAAATATAAACAGCGACTGTTGAAAGGAATTCAGATTCTCCAATGGTGAAGGGAATCTGAACCACAATCCGATTCCGCCCGACATCTTTGGTCATGGCCGCTAATTAAAGTGCAGTGACAGTTGTCCTATTATGACTATGATTTCCGAAGATGTTATTGACGCAAAAGGTTTGTCAAACAGAGGCGGCGATAGCAGAGGGGCAATTGCCTCCCTGTCGGTAGCATCTTGCCCCCCGTCGGCGAGGTATTTAGAGTTTCGCCGGCAAAAATGTTCACCATTTCAGGATGGTTGTAGAGAGCTGCACATTATCGAATATGATTATTTAAAAACCTCCTCGAAATTTATATATTGTAAACAATCGAAATATCCAAGTAATGGTTAAATTGTTTAGACTATATTTGGTAAAATATTCTGGGGTGGTAGATCAATAATAAGCCGTATTTTCATAGACAATTTTTGATGGAACTAAAAATTGAAAATAATGGATGGCGAAGATATATGTAAAGCAAATTCAGACATCTAATTCAAATGTCGTTCATTCAGCTTAGAATTTGTACTACTTTTGACAATATAACCGACAAAGGTGATAAGCTAATTTACTGACAATTTTCGATCAATCGCTATATACTCAATGCGACGAATGTCGAAGAAATCTGCAGATTGCCAACATTTGATGAAATAGTCGTTAATTTAACTTATAATTTGCACTTATTTTGGCAATATATCCGACAAGTGAATGAGATATCGCATCACATCGCATAACAACATTTTTTTATATTTTTTTACAAATGTACAATGAACAATGAAAAGGAGGGCCAGTATTTGAATTAAAAAAAAAGAATATAAATAATACTCGATTTTCTTTAATTAAATGTAAAATTAACTATTTTGAGTTATTTTGAAGCCCAAAGATTGATATTGTGCTTGCCCCCTTGTCGGATTTGTCTTGCCTTCCCGTCGGCAAATTCCTGCGGCCGCTTCTGTTGTCAAAGAAATGTTCAGGAAATATTATAAATAATAAAAGTTCTGTATTATCATTTCGTATTTATATTTCTCAAGACACGAAAGAAAAGCCAAGAGAGGTTATCATCCTTAATATATGCGTCACATTTTTGCGTTAGCATCGATAGCAAAAAGAACCTGCGTGACTTGAGCTGAGCTGTACCCTCTCATGGCCAAGAGTTCATCTGGCGCCTGACTGACAGTTTATAAAACCTGACCCAAGATCATGAGGATAATTATGTATGAAATTGCTTATTAGAAAAATAAAATTCTTGAATAACATTATACTATTCCAGTCAAAGTCACATGTTAGATTTGATATCGACGCATTTTTATTTGCAAGTTTCACACCTATTTTATCCCGGAATTTAAAGAAAAAAAAACACGAAATAAAAGAAAAATTTCGTAAACTATTTATTGGAAATTTAATAGTATAACTATTACTAAAAGCCAACAACTTTCTAGCTTCTTTATTTTTTATATTTATTTTAATCTGGAATATGTAGATGCTTACATCTCTCTCAGAAATTTTATTATAGCAAACTGTTTCTAAAAATTATTTGAATTGGAAATTATAGCTTCGCAACTTAATATTAAATCGCCACTTAAAATTTAAATTAAGTCTACCAGGGACCTTTAATATGAATTTTTGCATTTTTCAACTTAGCAATTTGAAATTTTACATGCATTAAGAGCAACACTCTAGGAGATGACACACAAAATATTAAAGCATTATATTAATTTATTTTCGAGTTAGAGGGGTTAATTTAATATATTATTAGCGATAAATAACGTTGATGAAAAATGTTCCAGGCACTCCAAATTTGTTTGAAAGCGCTCCAATTTTTATTATTACTTACTCTAACCCTTTTGAAGCAAAAGTTGGGATTAATCTTGTAGTTTGATTACGAAATATCTAGATTAAACAACGTAATAACTCAAAACTACTTAAACTTTTTTTAAAAAATCAGTAGTTTTGTTTTACATTGGTTAATTTTGATATCTCGTACTCAAATTTCAAAACTAATCCCAAATTTTGTTTCAAAAAGGTTAGAGTTTGTCATAATAAAAGTTGGAGCGCTTTCGAACAAATTTCGAGCTCCTGGAACATTTTTTATTAACATTATTTATTGCTAATATTAGATTATATTACCCCCCCCCTAATTCACAAATAAATTAATATAGCGCTTTAAAATTTTGAAAGTCATCTCCTGTAGTATTACTCTTAATGCCTGTAAAATTTCGAATTGCTAAGGTGAAAATTGCAAAAAGTCATTTTAGAGGTCTCTGGTCGCCTTAAAGTAAATCTTTTTATACATAAGATTTACCTTTTTAGAAAAAAACAATGAATACTCGTTAGTTTACAATATTAAAAATTCCTACAGAAATGTTATCAGAAGCTCATGAAAATTCTGAAAGCATTTAGAGAAAGTATAGCTAAGTCTTAAGCTGTTGAATTATTCAGTTTTTTATCTCTCTCTTCCAATGATAATAGCCAAGATGGCACAGCTATCTTATATGTGGCAAATTGCAATTACATGGAATGATATAGCATTGATTACTTTATATATTTAATTTTAATGGGAAGAAAATTAGGGGGTCTACTTTTAATTTAGATACTATTATCGAACTAAAGTGATGACAGAGAGAACTGACCCTTTACCACTAAGTATTTATACTTCCAGGTAATCACGCGTATTTACTTCCAGCTAAGTATTTACACTTCCTGATAATAATCACGCGTTTAATTATCAATGAAAAAATAATAACACAATTGGAGATTATGAGTTCCATTTATTAATGAAATTCGCATTTTTTTTACAAAGAAAATAACGATGTAATAAAGTTGATTATGGAAATGGTTTTATCGATTTAAAGTCTCCAAAATACTAATTGCAGGAATGTGCAGTGTAATACATTCTTCTTATCCTGCGGACAGAATGATTCTACACAGAATATTCTATCGACCTAACGATAATCAATATTATTTCACACATTTTTTTAAATTTAATTCTGAACAAACGTTAATTAAAAATACTATGTATCATAAAAATGACGTAATTGCTACTGAACAATTTATTAAAAAATACCCTAAGATGGATCAGTAAAAAATGTTGTGTTGAGTAGTATCACACATCTCGATTTAAACGTGCGGTTTCAATACGAATTAAATATTTGAACACAGCTCAGAAGTCGACGAAATTTAAGAACTTTGAAAGAAAGAAACATACAACTATAATTAGCCATAAAATTCTTCAGAATCGAAGGAAAAAATTACAGGCTCTGAAACTGTTTTCAGTGTGAGTATAACTGATCGCAAAAAGAATAAGACTCATCATACTGACGATTTACAAAATTTTCCTTTTATGCTCTAATAAACTTATTTTGAAATCTCGAAAATTTCATTTATTAAAAGTAATCCATTCTTTTTGCGTCATACAAAATAATGCGCTGCTTGAATTTCATATTAATCACTGAGTACAGATGTAAGATTAAAAAAAATATTGATGTTCTTCAAAGATTGAATGAAGGGAAGAGAAATATAAATTATTATTGTTGTTCTCGTGTTCCGCTTACAACGGAAGGAGAGGTGCAGTAGTTTCTAAGGGGACCCAGAGCTCTCGAGGGCAGAAATCTGGCAATTAGCATACACAAACTCTTTTTACGGGGCGGACTTCATTCATGCATTTCATTCATTTATCCACAGATCATAATTTAGATCTGTATCAGAGAACGATCACCTCTAACCCAGTACCCCTTAGTAGTAATACTCTAGACATGGAGGACTTTGTGACCATGACAGATTTAACGAGCGCCAGCCATCACACACACACACGGAGAGTCTTTCGAACTCGCATCTAAAGAAATGTGAATCCAATTAGGCTATCCCGGCCTATATAAGTTTAATGTTCTTAAAGCCGTGGTGTAAGGGAATTTGAAATTTAGAAAATATTAACTCTCTACAAGCATAAAAACGAATACAACAAAGCGGTGGAGATTATAAATATTAATTTTTAATAATTGAATTAAATTTTAATAAACTTGGAAATTTAATGAGTAGAATGATATTATATTGAATTGACATATATGGTTGATATTATATTGCAAATATAACATGTGTTATTCTTCAATAAATAGGCTGATTAAGAAAAGTCATTTTAAAAACAATTCGCGATTATCAAATAGTTTAGGACAAGTTCTTGGGGATGAATTTTTTTTTTTGGTGGGGAGGATGAAAATTCAAATGATAAAAATTCATATATAAACATAATTTTTATTTGTTTATATCTCTTTATCTTTAAAAACTAAAACAAAAAAAAATATCTCATTGAACTCCAGACCTTCACGAAAAGATTAGCGGGCCACAATTTAGAGTCCTTGCCACAAAAAGTCTTATTTTCAATAGCTAAACGCAAAAAGTGGCATCGAAGGTTAAGTTTGGTGTCTTAACCGTCAGTCAACCTGAACAATGAAGCACTTCCGACCTTCCCCATCCATCTGAAGTGTCAAAAGTGGCTCTCGAAATTTTGACACCAAAGAAAAGAGGGGGCAAGGAGTTAGTTCTGTTGAGCCTAGTGAATGAACTCAAGTGACTGATAAGCATCAATAGAGAACCCGAGAAGCTGGCTGATAGTTTTCAGACGAATAGAAATGAATTATTTTATCCGAATGTGCAAGGTTTTGGCTGTTTTTTTAAATTCTCTCTTATCTTTAATTTCTAAGGCTATGTTAGATACCATTGGTGACACATATTTTTTGTTTTCATCTCTATTCGAAAAATAACATTTAATTTTGGAATATAACACAAAAAACATGAATGAATACTACTTTAAATTAGCAAAGAAAAACCTTTCAAATGTCTTGAAATGCAAGTTTTCTTCAATTAACTCGAAGCATGGCATATTCATTTGTCTCGTATGCTATAAAAAAGATATTAAAAGATTTCTAGAATATCTATATGTCTAGTTTTAGGTACAATTAACATAAAAAGTACAGCATTGTGAGAGAGGTGGTCCACTAGCTTTAGTGTGAAAATGATGAGACAAAATTCCATAACAAAAACACTCGATGCAAGTGCTAACTATTAAAAAAGTGGTTATCATGAATTAAGAAATTAAGTCTTGCAAAACGTTTCAAAACAAATTTTTAAAAAACAAGCCTCGCTACAAGAGAAGTAATAATTTAATCAGGGCAGCTATACCTCCGATTATCATGATTTATTTTGCAGTAAAAAAAGTCAATGATTAAAAACGGCTCTCTTAATTTTTAGCGAATAAACTTTTACAGAAATGATATTTAAATTTATAAAAATTTTAACAAAAGTATAATTTTCTATGTATTATATAATCATATATCAGTTAAGATACGTCTTCCTCCCTCCTCGTTTTTCCACGTTGCTCATTGTTGCAAATCTCCCATTATACACATTATCAATGTTCGATTTTCTTTTATTTTTATTAATTCATAGTAAGAATTTCATTTAATTCGTAAAAGAAAAAAAATTCAACAGCATACTAAATTTGAGATGTAAGCAATCATTCACAAATGGACTCATGGTAAGTAAAAGTCAGAACTATAAATTTTATTTAATTTTCCTTGCTAAGAATATTTTTATGGTTACAAGGTAACAAAACGAAGCTAACCAGAAAAAGGAAAACTCAGTTGAGGGAAAAGGGAAATATTCAAAAGGGGCCGGTATGTGAAATAGGTTGTTTTTAGGGCGGAGGTTAAAAGCACTCCACCCAAACAAAAATATATATTAAACCACTTGACGCAAAAAACGTCGATCATCTCACTACCTCCACCCGAAAAAAAACATAAATTCGGTTACACTGCGAGTTACCTGACATTTAAGAAATCACGACTGACAATGATTTTCAATCTTGTTTTCGGTCAAAACAAGGGGAACGCTAATCTTGTACAACAATAAAGTTAGACACGTTGATTGGCTGGAAAGAGCACGAATTCAAAAATATATACTTCACAATTACCTGAAAATAATGCTTAAACATCTCATTTTACATTTATGCTTTATCTGTAAGCATCTCCATGTTGTGTATATGTGTTCAATATATTTTAAACTTATAATATTTATCTATCAACTAGCCGCCTTTGGCGACCAGTCGGTACACCAGTATATATAATTTTCTATATTTTGTGTAGCTGTGTCTCGTAACAGGTTTTTCACCAAAATATTTTTAAACCAAGTAAATTTTGATAATCATATAATTCATTTACAGTATTATTTTCTTCAGATGTTCTGCTCATTGTACTACTCATCTTTCTGTTTCTATCCGAGCAATGATTGTCCCGTAATTGATATTTTACTTAAATGGTGGAGGGAAAGGTGTATAATTCTACATTTTTATAGAATAATGAGATTCAAATTTTCATAAATGTAAACACACTAAACAAATAAAGAAACAATTGGTTTTCAAGAGATGCGAAAGTTTAAAAACAGCTTGGAAAATGCCGCACACAGAGGAAATAATGGTGACACACACACCCTTATTTTCTTTCTTTTATTTTTCTTCCCTGCCCAGACTTTATTTTGAGCAGGCATAGTTTAAATATCCATACACACTAATAATAAAAGCAACTATTTTCTTTCTTTTTTAAACATCCCGTTATCTATGAATAAAAACCAACTGACTTCGCGTATTTCTTTCTAAACAAATCATAATTTATTACTTCCTGCTATCCTACTCAGTTGGTGTGGGGGAAAGAAATGAAGATTTTTGGCGGGAAAGTAAGAAAAGTGTCGTTTTAACTATTTTCCTCGCAGTTTTTTCATTTTTTCTCTCCATAAGAACCCTTCTCGCGTCTTAACGAAAATATTAAAATAAAAATTAGCCGAATCGATAGAGCCGTTCTCTAGTTTTGCGCTTAGCAACGCATTTCGAGTTCCATTTTTATAAATATAGATGAGTTTGACAGAAATTTCTGATAATAAAAACAAACTAACGGAAGTAATATCTCCAAAATGTTCCCCTATACTCTTCAATAATTGCATTTGTGTATTATATCTGTGTAAGTAGGCACGAAACAGCTAATAGTGATCTTAGGTGATTTTTGAAAGATAAATTGCTATTATGCAGTTATTACACAAATTCCAGAAAACCGAATGTGTATTTGGAAGCCTTTTTTCGATCGTTTGAAACTAAAATGAACTATAATCACAAGAGCGAATATCAAATTTCATTAATTTGGACCAGTAGGTTTTTGAGTTAGTAGTACCGTTTTTCCCGTCAGATTTCATTCATTATTTCACAACGATGTACATTTTAGGTTCTAAAACAACGAATCAAATCTTATTTATCTAAGTTGTTGCGCTTTAAAATAATTACACTTATGTTATGCAAAAGTAGAGACTAACAGGTGATTCACCTTTCGTGAATTTAATTCCAAATTTGATATAAATTTACATTTTAGATGTTAAATATGAGTTCAAATTATAGTTATTTACCCCTCTTCGTTTGCAGTTATAGTATTATCTTAAACTTTGGATAATCAGATAGGTAGATATTAATAAATGGATCCAATTTTGAAAAAATTTCCAATATGCAAAATTTTATTCCACTAGGCACAAAACAGTTTTTAGTCACCGTGTTCAAAGACACACAAATATATTCCTGAAAATGTGTTTCTTGAACTCAATGATATCTGTAACTTAGTTTCGTTGCAATTTGAAGTTTGAATTTTTTGACGATTACAATATTTTCATATCATATACCTCAACACGATACAATAACAAATTGTCTGAAAACTTAAAGAAGTATTATTATCAGTAAATTTCATTTGAAATAAGAATTTTAGGATTTGCATGTGTTGTGAAATAAACAACATTGACTTATTAACTTCACTTAATTGTACTAAAATAATTTAATATTCATTCCATGTTAATAAATGTCTGATTCACCAAATGTAAAATTTCCCTTCTTTATTGGAACAAATCCCTAATTTGTAGAAAAATAGATAATGTATATACAAGAAACGGTCGATGAAAGAATACATTACGTAACTTGGGTTCTAGTGACCACAACGGGAGAAACTATTAATTTTTTTCCCCTAAATTGTGTCATGAGAATAAAAGTAATAAGTATTCTTAAAAGGAATCTATTTAAACATACAAAAAGAAGAAGAATGGGACAAAAAAGTAAATCGTTCTAATTATAATTTATTGTCTCTAAGGTCTTTTTTTAAATTATTTTTATAAATCTAGCTTTTAAGAATAAAAAAAAATCATGAACGAAACGAGGAAAAGGACTCAGGGGCAAATAAAAATTGAAAACAATAATTGCAGCCTAACTCTATTTTAATTACTGTGAAAAAAAAAGATTTGAGTATTACATATAAACGAACAGCATCTTTCGGGTTGGGCAACCCACATCCTTATGGGTTTGGCACGATATCAAGGAAGAGCGAACCCACACAATAAAAAAAGGCTGTTAAATCCGTTTATGTTCAAGAAAATGGGAAATTATCAATTTAATACTACATATATTGTTGATTTTATTTTCCCAGCTAATTGCAATTAGAAGGGAAATTACTATATAAGGAGAAAAGTTACTTGCGTATTATACTGCCCAACTTTAGCGCCAAATTTGAAGTCGTCGCCAATAATTTACTAAACCGCCAATTATGGCAATCCAGCAATGATGTAATCCGTTGATCTTTACCGCCAAATTTAAATCCGTCGCTAATTAGTTACTAAACAGTTGGCGAAGACGGTTTAATACGTACGTACCGTATTTCACTTAAGCAGGCTTTCTCATGGATCAGAGAACGTGATTAAATGATTATATAATATTGGAAGAGGAAATACGTCAGAAGTTCAGACCACGGCTCCTTAACAATTTTATACTCCAGTTTTCCACTTGGGAAAAAAAATCGCATTTATGCCTTTTTTAAGAAATTTTTTTCATATTACCGCAAAATGTACATAGGAGAAGAAAATATATTAATAATGTGTAGAAAATTTTTAACAAAAATTCAATTAAATTACAAAGATCAAATATGGCATATCCTGACGTCACTGTAGTGCTTGAAATGATTAACAAAGATCAGTATACAAAGAATTTTTTTAATGCATTTCTAATACCGAAAAATTTGACAGATGAACGTTTTGCTAATGACTTCGCGATCCCATAGTTACTGTACATGACTCCATTTAAAATCATGATTCACAGTTATAGCGGAAAGTTGACTTTATAGCTCTATTTATCAGAACACTGAATCTAAGAATATACGTCAAGAAAAATAAGAATAAAAAGAAAATGCCTTATCACTTCCATTACTCTGATTTATTATGTCAATAAACCTATTATTTCCCCCTAAAGTGCCATTCTACATTATATACCGTAATAAGATATAGGCAATTACGACACTCGGGTAGTAAGTAAAATTTTCTTTTTCTCTAGATGGAATAAAAACTTATTTGTTAATAAGGATATATTTCCATTTCTTTATATATTGTGAACTCTATAGAGCAGGGGTTCTCTAACTATTAGACATTGCACCCCCTTTTTAAACTAAGTATTTTGACGACTCCCCCTCCCCAAAGTATTAGCTCCGTCTAAAGTTTAGACAGAGATTTTGAAATTTTTACACGTACTCAAGAATTCGTAGAGTAAGTGTCGGGTATTGGAGCCATATAACTTGACACTTCATCTTTCTCCTTACTAGTATCATCTCATCTCGAAACTTTGATTGAACGGTTTACAGATAACATTCCAGTTAAGGATATGAGTGGGGTTGTGTGGATAGTCAATCCGTTCAGTGAGCAAGCCGTAACAAAAGCTGAACTAAGTGTCCGTCATCATGATCAATTGATAGAGATTTCAAGTGATCTATCCACTAAAGTAACTTTTAACAAAGCTTATATCGACAAATTTTGGGTACGTATTAAAAAGGAATACCCAGAACTGTCCACAACAGCATCAAAAACTTTGATGCCATTTTCTACATATTACAACTGTGAACAAGGATTCTCCATAGTGATAAATTTAAAAACAAAATCAAGAAATCGTTTGATACTGGAAAATGATATTGTTTAGTGTGTTACAAAGCTCATTCCAGACATTAAAAAATTGGTTAATTCCAAACAAGCTTATGTATCCCATTAACAAATAGAACACAAAAACCAACTTCTATGTGTATTAAAAGCTTTATGTGTACTCTTTTAATGAAAACTACAGTAATAAATTGATTTTCTTTAAACTTTTCTTCCACATCTCGCGACCCCCAGGGGGTCCGCGACCCACCTTTTGAGAACCCCTGCTATAGAGATTTTCAGAATCTTAATAATAGTCCTTAAAAACTTTGAAATATTCGCATCTTTTTTAGAGTGATTATTAGAAATTTATAAGTAGAGAATCAACAATAAAAATTGCTTTTGTAAGAGTACGTTGCTATTTTGCAAAGCTAGGTAACTACTAGCGACAAGTATTGTTAGCTTCATAAGCAGAGAATCAACAATAAAAATTACAATTGTTAGTATCCATAACTATATTGCAGAGCTGTATATTACCAGCAACAACTATTTATCAAATATCGTCTTAATAGAATTACCACATCATTTTAATTGCAAAAAAATTCCAAGACAACATACTTTATTATTTTTTTTTTGAATTGCCCGAATACACTCATAAGCATGGAAAACTAATTCATAAAATGTAGAGATACATATAGTAATAAAGATGATCTTATAATTTAATGTGATGTTTCAATTGCTTTATGAATTACATTTGCTAAAGTAATTGATAGGAACATTCATAATTGAGCCAGTGTATCCCTCTGGCTCTACTTTATGGAATCCATAAATAAGGTAGTGATTTAATGGTGATATTACTCCGTTTATGTAAATTTTTATAATCAAATATGATGATGGACCAAAACATTAATACAACTTAACGGATCTATTTACTGATGATATGCTGCTATGACAGCAAAAAGCTAAAAAATCTTACAACACCAAAACATCACTAAACACTAGCCAAACAGACCAAAATACAGAGAAGTGGTCAGCAATGGTTGCCATTTTAGCAATTCGTCTTTTAAATCGGGTCACAAGAAAAAAAAAAGAAAACCAGACTTCCCTCTCTTTTTCTTATTGTGAATAGAAACTTAAGAAGGTAAAAGATGACGTCATCCCGAGAGTGAGTCACAGACTTGCTTTCTTCTACTGACCTTGCACCCAGAGGGATACTTGGATGTTCAGAAGCGCGATGAGGTACGGCATTCTCTGGCTTTAAATAAACCCGGAAAAAACTTGAACGTAACACATTACGAGACAGATTTTAAAAAAGAGTAAATTTTGAAGGCACTTTGTATACAGGAAAGATGTTTTAAGGATTTCTTCTTCTTTTTTTTTTCAAAAATATGTAACAATGTGTTGTTGAAGGAAGTGTATTCAGTTATAACGGTCTAAAAAAAGAGAACACGAGGAAATTTGTATTTACGTAATTTGAATATTTTTATTTTTAGGATAAAATGTGAGAATTATCGGAGATAAATAAACTGCATTGGATTTTAAGGATATTTTAACATAAATATTCTGCTTTGAGGTAGTTAACTCAAGTGATCGTAACTCGAAGGCTTTTTTTAAATAAATTAAATTATACATCGAATAAGAATAGTTTTTCCTCATTTCCTGTAAGGCCAGCAATTTTTGATTAATTCTTTGCACAGAATTTAAAAATAAGATTAACTTTGTTAAATTTGTCATAAAATTCGGTTTACGGAATGATAAAAACTATTATATCAAAGTGTTTGTAAATCAAGTTATTTTAAAATTATTATTAAATCTTAGCCAATAAAATATAATTTTATGATACATTAATAGGATATTAAAACGAATTTTAAAAAATACTTCGTTTATTCCAATTTTTGAGCAGAGGGAGGAGCAGGGTGTCAGGGGGAACACAGATGTCCTAGGTATGATCAGGGGGATATAGATGCCATAGAGGCAAAACATTAATTCATGCATTCATTTTTTGCAGTCAAATATGATGAAAGGCGATAAAATTATATTACTGCATTTACTAACGTCATTTATATTATTTCACCATAACATTGGTATAAGTTTTAAAAGACATGCCCAAACTTGCAGCAGTGAAAATAAAATTCAGAAAACGAACATAAACAAACACACTTGCACAAACAACAGCGCACCTTAAATCTAAAATTCATCAATTTCTAATTACGAGAAAGTTTTTTTTTCTTCTTATGGAATAAAATACAATACTAAAGCACGTTTAATAATTTTTAGTGAAGCACTTTAATTTACTTTTTCTTTCAAACAACATAAGTCCCTGCAAAAAATATTATTTATACTCGTACACTGAATTCAATGATCAAAGTATATTGTTTGAGCCTCGAGCATTTGCATTTCAAAATCTGGAAATGACAAAGTTATAAGTTTTGTATTTCCGATAGCTTTGAGTTTTTTTTATAGCAAAGATTCTTAACATAAGATGCAAAAAGCATTGAGCAGTATGTAATTATAAATATAAACATGACTAAATGCGATAAATAATTATTAAAATAAAAATAAAAATTTATGTGAAACCTAATTAAGACCGTGAATATTGATAAAATCAAGTGAAAAATTACTTAAGCATCTTACAAATCACTGAATAGAAAAGTTAAATTCATGTAAAATAAATTTAACTATAAGCTAGTCAAATATATGTTAACATAATTAAGTTAATAAAGTAAAATATTTTTTTATTATTATTATCACGAAACACATTAGTTTATACTGTACAAATATCCTACAGAAAAGAAAATTACCACGAAGTTAAACATTTTATTGTCAGTCTTCCCCCTCGAAATTTGAATAAAATATGAATACGAAAATAAAGACGATAGCCATATTTTAATATTCATCAAGAAGAAAAATTTACCACGGAAGATGAAAATGGACCCCGAATAATAAACAGGGATAAACAGTAATGCATCTCGTCAAGGGATGATATAAAAGATGGCAAAGAAACATTCGCCACTCTCTTTACTGAGAGAATTAAGGGCGTTTTCCTCTCCTTTTCATTCTTTGTGGCAGCAGGGAGAGAGAAAGGAAATTTAATTATGTTGAGTTCTACTTCTTCAGTTTGTATTCATAGAAGTGGGGTCATAAATGCGGAAACAAATTCAGAAAATAGTATTTGCGTAAAGGGGGTTGGAAAAATTTAAATGGCAACGCTTAATGACATGTGCTGAACAAAGGCAGGTGACATGCACAGTAAAAATCGTCTGCAAAATGAGGATTTACAAAGAAGTGTTTAGAGAAAAGAAACTTGAGGCGTCAGACTAATATAAAATTTTTTGATCTGCTAAGCACGTTTCAATTGTACAACAAGAAGCTCATCTTCTATGCACGTCAAAATAAAAGTTATGATAAAAAGACATCATAAATGAAAGATATATTAAAGAAATGGAACAAAAGGAAAGTTTATTTTCTATCTTATGTTATAAACAAAGCATACAAAAACAATATACATATCCCAAATATAAACAATGAGCATCATTTAAATATCTTTTTTATTTCTTTATTTAAATGACATTTTATTTCTCAACTATTATCAACAGAATACTATACACAAATAATAGTAAGTGATAAGACAATTAGCATAGATAAAAAATGAATACAAGACACTTAAGGCGGAAATTTATACGAAACATGTTGGTACAAAGAAACAAACGGTTCAAAAGAAATGAAAAGACATCTTGTTTACTCGTGCAAATTTTCCTACTTCAATGTAGACATTCGAAGAAAAGAATTTACAAGGGGCAATTTGCATGAAAAAATTTAAACTATTCTTATTGGTAATGTAAAAGTAGCCTATAAAAATGAAAAAGTAAAATCCCAATTTAATGTGGAATAAAATAATTGCCTTATTTCATCCAGTAATCTAACTTTATTATAATTCTTAAGCAAAACAATCTAAATAAGTTAGAGAAATAAAAATATATCATTTTTCTGAAGTGTTATAACAGTAAAATCAGAATAAACAAAAATTTAGTTTTGAATAACAATAGATAAATTTTTGCCTTGAATTTTTTTTATCCCTTCAAACGTAAGATAATACAAAAAAAAAAAAACTTCACTGTAAGCAAAAGAAAAAGCAGTTATAGTAATAAAATCAAAAAACAATTTTTTTGAAAAATGGTAGCATATAGGTATTTTAATTAAAAGTTGAAAATTCCAAAACAAAGCGATAAAAATGAATTTAAAAGTGTTTAAAAATGTAACTGGTAAAAATAAACTTTTTATTAATCAAGGCATGGAAGTTAATATTTTTAAAAAATTAAGGCTAAGGTAGAGGCAAAAAAGATAATATGAAAAAAATAATTTGATAATAAAATCATAAAAAAAAATCCAGCAAATCTCAATGGAATAAAAGATTAAGGATAAAAATGAAACGAAAAGCTTTTCAGAACCAAAGTTGACTGACCTAAATGATGAAATACATAACATCAAAAAGTTTTCATTGCAAAAGAGTGGAATCAACTGATATCTATAATCAATAATAAAAATCAAATAAAAATCAAATAAAAATAAAAAAATAAAATGATAACTAGATAGTAATTGCTTTACGTCAACTAAGACACAAAGCAACACTATCTAAGAAACTAAAAGATTTATATACTTCATTAATATTTGTTCTTGTACTACTGCACATCGACTAAAAAATTATAGGTATTCAGAATGATTTTTCTAAATTTTAGTAACGTACCTATGCAACACATAGTTCTGGGGTGTTTTAGACAGAAGGCAGAGTCGTGGAGCCACTCACAGAACGACGCAACGAAAGGTTTTAAAAAAAGAATGAAATTATTTATCCCTGGTCTTATATCCCATGAAATTTTCATAAATCTGACACGTGCCAATTCTGACAGTTATCTCTCACGTTTCGACCTTGACAAGATAAACACAGGAAAATACTTTCTATATGTTTACATCAGCGATTTACTATCCCTTCTCTCGTCAGTGGAACCGATGAAGCAGTATTTTTACAAATCAGTTGATTTAATTAATTAAAAAAAAGTGGAATGGGATCAGGAAATAAGAAAATATTTTAGAATGACTTTGATATGGACTGAATTAAGTTAAAAATTAAGAAATCAATTAGGATTAAATTAAATTTTCATTGCATCTATATATATAGTTTTTGAAAATAAGGCGGGTTCACATATAAATTTAAATTTAAAAAAAACTTTGAAAAGGAAATTGACCCTTTTTTTTAGTTTTCAGGTAATGCCATTATGTACAACATATAAACAAAGTTTTGTTAACTTTCATCAAGTTCATATGCTTATTCGTATCTAATATATAAATTTCCTGATCATTAACTAATTGAAAGCAACAATTTAGATTATAATATAATTAAATTATTACTAAACCATTAATTTAAAAATATTTATATAATTATCATTTAATTGGTAATGGGTACCGTCAATTCAATTGGGTTCAAAATTAGGGTTTTTTTTAGGGAAAATATCACAAATTTTTTGAAAAAAGAATATGTTAAAGTTAATTTTGTAGTTAACTTGTTTGCAAATAGGTATTCGAAATTATGCTACAATTTTATTCACAGAAATTTATAATAATTAGACCATCTACTGTCGCACAAAAATTTAGTCTTATCTAAATTTTTTAACCTAAGAATAGGTTTAGTATTTCACAATTCCCATGAATCGCGCTAAGAAATATTTACAGGCAATTTTATCGAATAACACAGAAAAACCACAGCCATTTTTACCGTTTTAAATTTGTATTTAAAAATTTCATAATAATACATAAATATCTTTTTAAATTGCATTACAATTTTTACAACCTATTGTAGTTCTTGAGTAATCATGGCATGGGTAAAATAATTATACTTCGAACAACATATAAGCGCCATTACAATATAAATAATGGAAAAAACTGCAAAAATATAAAAAGAATAATAAAAAAAGAATATCGAGAACAATATCGAATTGTGTAGTAACTATAACATCCGCTGTAGCCAACAAGAGAGTATTTCGATTCATACAAACTGATTTGACTCACATTTATTCCAAATTTGCTCAATAAAATCCGTTTTCCGCGTCCATTAAACTAAAATGACAATGGAACGAATGGTTTGTTACTGAACACCAATTCGCAGAAACTTGGCAAGGAAAAATAAGTTCGTTGGTTGTTTGCGAGTGTATGACCTTAGCGCGTCTACATCTGGTGTCTGTTATTTTAGACATTTTGGCACGGTCTTCGAACTTGGGGTGCTACGGCAGCGAAAGGACAGGAAGACAAAGATCTAAGAAGGAAAACGTTTAAGAATCGAAGGCGTGGGTTGACTTGTTAAGTCACAGAACTCGCCATAAACTTCAGAATAAACATAGTGTATACAAATAGCTTATCGTCATCGTTAACAGTTGAGTAAAAATGTAGGGTTTTGAAGTAGTCATTTAAAAACGGAAAATGGAGCATCTATTTTTATGGGATTGCTTAGATGTTTATTTATAAATAGATGTAGTTTTAAAATATCTGTAAGGTCAGTAAATGATAAAGAGTGATTGAATTAAATGAAATTGCCTTTCTAAACGTAATTTAAAAGGACGAATTATTGCAAAGCGTGGGAAACATGATCCATTCTATTGTCAAAAAGAGAGAGAAAAAATCATAATTCATATTTAAAATGTTTCGCTGAAAACAACAGATAACATAATTATTTTACGATCGGAAAAAATGCAAATTCTAGAAAAAAATTTTAAGCCTTGTATGTTCCGAAATAAACGAATTTCTCCGGAAACAAATATAAACACAGATACTCATAAATTCTGGTTTTCGTAACAAAAAAAAAAAAGAATTTTACTTTGTCAGAAATAGAAATGAAAAGATGTTTCTGGATTATTTTATATCTGGAATTTAAAAACCACTAAATGTTGCAAATCAGCTGCACCAGGAAGAGAAGATAATATCAATCCATTTTTTATTCATCATTATTATAAAATTAATTTTTTTAATGTCCTTAAATTTCATAACACAGTTAGCTAGTTTCTAAAAAATTGCCTTTAAAATACTTTTTTGAAGATCACAGACCTGGTTTTATATTAATTTAAAAATTTATTTTTAAACTTTACGCAACTTTAAATTCAATTATCGGCAAAACAAAATAAAATAAAAGATTTAACCCCCCCCCCCCCAATTTTTGTTAAGATATGCAACTATGTTAAGGATTGTTCCAATTTTTAAAATAGTTGTATTTTTTAGTATTTTCATAAATGAGTTTGAACAGAACATACTAATTAAGTAGCAAAGGTTTTTTAAATATATGGGAACAAATTCGCCATTTTTCGCTAAAAAGAGAAATAAAGCAAAAATCTTTTAGTTTATAAGTTTTTTTTTCAAATGATTTGCTATAAACTTTGAAAACAGCTTCAGAAATATATCATCCAGTTCTTGAGCAAAAAAATAAGCTGTGTTTCTCATAATTTTTTAAATATTGGAGCTAGGCAGATAAATAACACGAGACATTCAAATATATTTCACAATGCGAAGCCCTGAAACAATTATAAAAAATTTATAAAAGAGTATAGAATGAATAATATAGTTCAGGAACTGCAGAACATATTGAGAAATTATTATGCCAAATTTGAACAAAAAATATGCATTAGATTTTAATTTATATGTCTTTTCGCAAAAGAATTCGATCAAAGTTTAAAATTTGAGAAAATAACATTGAAGGATGTAAAATAGTATTAAAAGTATGTATATACAAATGTAAAAATCAGTGTAACCTTAAAAAATATTTAGAAACAATATTCTAATGTTCTTTTTAATAAAGAAACCTTTTTAAATATTAAGAATATTAAATATATACATTTTTTTCATGACTGCGCAAAAAATCGACCTTTTAACATAGTCATTTATTTTAAAAGTTTCATTGAATAGTTGGAAGGCTTCCATCGGAAGCTGGATATGTTTTCTACGTCTTCCTTGTAAGTGTAAATCCTCCGGGATCCTAACTATCTATACCAATTCGCCTGTTTCAAATAAAATTCGAAAAATAAAATATGATACATAATTTATTTTTCATTCATTTCTTCTATTGCTTGCCCAATTGGCAAATTTCCTTTACAAACACATACACACATTGGCAAGCAGTCTAAACAATTCTTCACGGCCTCAGAATGCAAGCTCAGACAGTTCTTTCTCCTTCCTATTCCTGGCAGTGTCTCCACATTCCGGCAATAATCTTCTCAAGCTTTGAAAATGTGAATTCTCTCTTCGGTTTCTATGCCAAGAGAATCAAGTATGTCTATCATAACTCATATGGGTATTATTCTTGGTATACTAGTTCATAACAGATCACAAATTGGTCATGTCAGAGAATAACATATAGTTGGTGATATAATATTAACTACTGTAATAATAACTCAAAATAAGTCCAAGTCTTTAGTCTAAAATATTTTTCAGGAATTTCTCCTGTTATATCTTATTTAATTTAAAGCAATTTAAACTTAAAAGCAATTTAATACTGTTTTAAAATTAGTAAGTACACCTTAATAATTTTACTTTTTTTATTTTTAAATTTAACACATTAAATTAAAAATCAAAGGTAAAAGAAAATTATGAATACTATATTCGAATTTTTATCTTGAACGTATATCGATAGTAATTAATAAAACAAAATGATAAATCAGCCAAAAATGATAAAATTAAAGTGACCCATCGACAACAAATAGATCTGCTTTTTAAAAAAGTATGCAAACGAGAGAAATTTATGCCAAGTCATTTATTAAAAAAATTTTCGGCAAGTCAGTTTTGTCTTTGAAAAATTCCAATCTCGAAATTTCCAATATCGAGATAGGAATTATTCACCTTTTTCCAATATTAAACGAACAATTTAACGAATGACAATAAGAAACTAATGCTAATGCGTTTCCATCACCCGTACTCCTTGACATCCTTTCAGCCGATCGCCAAACGGTACATTCCGGCAACCCTAGGCACAGGACATACGCGCTGATTCACCGAGGGGCAACGTGCCCTTGTAAAGAGAAACGCTCCGTTGACGAAATGATCGCGCAGAGAAGGCGAAGTTTAAAAATAAATTATACGTCCCGAGTGACAGCGCGAAAAGACGAACAGGAAGAGCGAACTATCTCAATAAAGACAGAAAAGGGAACTGAGAATTCAAGTGTACCTCACCGCAATTACCGAGTGACGTATGGGCCTTACGGTGCCAAAAATTGCGTGGGGCGTTTTTTCTTATTTGTGACTAGGACCAAGTTTCTGTGACGGACGTAAAAAAAAAAGAAAGAAAGAAACTGAAAAACGAATAGAAAAAGAAAATACATTAGCAGAAATGGTTCATTTTGGAAGATAGAATTCTTCAAGATACAAGCCAAGCATTAACTGCCTTTAAAAATGGTATCTTCAACACTTTCTTTGTCGGGTAGTTCCCCCCCCCCTTAATATACTTATCTACAGAATTTAATCTGATATTTTAAAAGATGTCAGTTTCATCAACGAAAAAAATCATTTGAGAAAAATCGTTTAAGCGGTCGCATTTTTATTATTTTATTTTTGGCAATGATTTGTTCTAATCTTTTTTAATGAACAAACAATAGAAGTTACAAAAAGAATAGGTGAGGGGGAGGACTAATTTTAATAGTTTTTGATTTCTTTTCCATTTGGCAAGTCTTGATCAGGGCGACTCAGAAAAAAAATTGTACGAAGAAAAGTTAACGTAGAATTAAAATAGTCATAACATAAGCGCTCCATTTTTAAGAAAATAAAAGTAATTATTAAATTCTCAATTTCTTTCCAAAAGAAATGTTTATGATATTTTCCCAAATGTAAGAATCCAAAATAAAAATTTCGATCAGAATATTTTTTTGTATGCACTTTTCAAACATCACACATCAAGTTATTGTTTTAAACAACGGTGAATTTTGAATCAGATGCTGCGACAAGTGTGATATTTAAGATTGTAGACCCATTTGTAAGTAACTAAAAATGAGATAACAATTATCGGCAATATTAGAACATTTTATCAATACACGCAATTGCAACAATTTCAATTTGGCCAAATTTAAAATACAGCTCAACGTGATCCAATATTAAAAAATATATGCATTTATTTACTTTACTAAAAGCCAAATTAATTCTTGCACAATTACAATTAGCACAGCCTCAATCTTAACAACCACATTAAAAAATGAAATAGGGTCAGATAATTATCCATTCAGTCAGATTTTTTTTCTAGCTTGTATTACATATATTTTCCTTATATGTAGGTCTAACTTATTGTAATATCAAAATTGCTGTATCTAGGTAAATGAACTCATTTTTTGGAATCTTTTCTTAAAATTTGTCGAATCAAATGTAGTAAATAAATTGCAATTTTGGTTTTGAGAAGGAAGAACGCAACAAAATTCATGAACATTGGTTTGAAACATCTTTTGTTCTTCGCGTTATGTCAAAGCTTGTCATTGTCAACTGCGAAGTAGTAATAAATGTCCTCTATGCTAAGAAATGACGCTTATTATAAATTGCCACGACGAAAAGTGAGTGAAAAAGTAGTTAATCACGCTTTATGTTAAAATTCATTACAGATTTACTTAATAAAGTGGAAAAGAAAATGTATAAAGAAATTAACAAAATAAAAACTAGCAAAGAACCATTTTTTTTTCAAATTGATTTATTACACAAAAAATGTTGTAAAGGTTTTTTAATTGAAAACAATAACGACAGGAAATTAAAATTAATATAGTTGCAATGGATCGAATCTGTATACATTGCATAGGAAGAAAGAAACCATTTGACGACGAAATTTTTGTTTCCAAATGTTCATTTCAGATATCAAATGTTTAATATCTATAATAAGTTAGTTAAAATATATAACAACATTATAACACAAAGCATAAGTAAATATATTCGGAGAATGATACTCTTAACACAAGAACAATAATATTTATACAAAAGAAATAAAATAATCAAATTGTTTTAAAAAAACCATTTTTTTTCACATTTTTATCGTTAAAATTAATATCTACAAATTCAATTATATATTTTTCATCACATCGTAAATTTTAATAATTAATGCTATGAATGAAGCCTATAAATGAGAGCTATTATAAACTTACTTAAGTGGATTCTGCACTATCTCGCAGTATTCCCCAAAAATTAAAGTACTCTCGTAATAGAAAAATTCTACTAAATGTGAAATGACCCATGAAAAATAATATTAAATATATAATAAATGTTTATTAAAACAGTGTGCTTATCAACTTCAACCGAATAGGATTTTAAAATAATTTTTTTAAATAAAATTCCGGTTTCAGATTCTAGAAACTGCATTACTCAGGTGTAATTTAATTTCTTTCTTTTTTTACCGGAATGGAGCAACCTTAAACGCGATCACTTAGTTTAAATGATTAATTACAGCACTTACTACATTTACTCTCCGTAATGAAATGTTGTGTAATAACTCTGATATTAAACGAAATAAAAAGAATGAACCTGAACAAAGGCCATCATAATAGTTTTAAAATGTTCTCATTTCTTTTTTTCACCTTGCAAGTTTACTGGAAAATTCCTATTCATTCTTTTGACTCATGATGACTCAGTTCAAAATTTCTTTCTTTTATCTTTCTTTTTTTCAATTTGAATTGCATTTCAAAAGACAATGAAGCAAATCATTTTTTTGGTTGTGAAATGAAAACCTATTTAATGGTATTTTCGAGCTAGTTTTTAATTGAAAGTAAATAATTCAATGACACTTAATAAAGGCGAATGCATTTCAACAAAATGTTCATTCAACATTATTTTTTAATATAAGTTTTGTAATTTAGAATTTAACCTTTTAAGTAATCGGTATAATAATTTCTTCTATTTACAAACCTCAAATTTCATTTACTATTTATTAAAGGTTTTTTAGGTATTTTGATTATGGACTTTTCAGAGAATTAACCAATAATTTTTGAAATCAAGCCAATAAACAAACTGATAAAATATAAAAAAATTAACGCTCAGCAGAATTATGCATAATTAAGTAGTAGTAGAAGATTGTAAAGTTTTTAAAAATATTTATATACTAAACTGAATTGAATCTTAAACTTTAATAAACAATATTCAGCTTGATGTTCTAAATTTAACATGAAAGTAAATTAATTTAGATTATCGCTCTGTAATACCAAAGAGCCTCTAAATAACACTTCAAATCAACGAAGAATTCGATCATTCGAAGTTTTCTAAGTACTAACACTTTAAATGGAAATAATTCTTTTCGTTATTTTCTACTTCTACGTTATTTTCTATCATGTTACATTTTTATAAAATAATCATGTGCTAAAAGTTCATAAAGAATAGAAAATCTCAGCACATTTGTTATTTTTTCTTTTATATAAGTCTTCAGAAAATCAGCTTGCTTATTCATTAAACAGATGCATAAAATTAATATTCTATATAAACTTTATAAAACAATTTCTATACATTTCTTCCAAAATCTTAGGAATTCGTTAAAAAAATCTAAATAATAAAAGATATTAGCAACCATATTCCATTCGTCTGAAAGTTTTTTTTAATCCTCATTTTAATCTCAAAACAGCAGACGATTTCTTGAATTCCAGAATGAAAAATTATTCTTTTAAATTATGACGCAATACAGAAAAAAAATATCCAGTGAAAGATTGTCTTAAAACCAGCATACTCATTTCATTCCATGAATAACGATTCAAACCTGATTCTAGAAAAGATTCCACTCCACTTAAAGGGAAATAAAAACAAATTGCGTTCGCGGGCAAGTCTTACATGGAAAGAGAAATTGGCTGTAGAATAGTGTCATAAGAAAGAGTAGTTTATGACTAGTAACTGACCTAAGACTGCTCACGCAAAAGCGTCTTTAATTAGGGCACTTTCTCCAAGACAGATAAAAGAATTATTGTGTTGTGAAAAACCAATAAAGCAAATGAATATAAAAATTCCCTCATTCGGTTCTAGTACTGCATGATACAAAAAGTTTGAAGATATTTTTATTGCTCAATGCTTTTAGAGCATAAAAAATATCACTTAATGTTTTGATTTGGACATTTTACAGCGCATTGAAGAGAAATATGTCTAAAATATGCCTGGTATTAAATTTAAAATATTCAGTTAGATTTTATTAACCTTTTTTGTGGGAGGATTTCAAAATAATAAAGTGCAAACAAGAAAATAAAACCCTTTATGTTTCAAAATTCAGCGTTTAAATCGAAATAACAGCAACATAAATTAAAATATAAAAAAAATACCACGCAAGAAAGTATGAAACAAATGTTTAAAATTTTCATATAAAATATATTTTAAACATTCTTTTCCCCAATTGAGCATGCACAAATAAAAGTGTATAAAAAATTTCAAAAAAAAATTACCACTTTTATTCCTTATTTATAATTAAATATCAAACATTTTTTCCCACTTTTTGAACATTTTTTCTCTTAGAGTTTACAAGCAGGAAAAATAGAAAGCATAAAAAAATCAAACAATATTAAATCAGGACTCCACAAGATTCTATTTATAATGTTGAATGGATGTACTTCATAATTTTACGCACATTCTTATCAAATAAACTGAATTATTTTGATCAATTTAAATTCTAAGATTTTTGGGTATTCCAACTTTATTAATTTTTAATTCAATATTCCATTCGAAAATGTGGAATGAAAGTTAATAATCAGTTTCTTTTTTTGTTCTTGTCTTTACAATCTATTTACTTCTAATAGACCTAATAAATGTTTTTTTCTAAAGAAGTACAAATGGTGTTTCTAGTAAGTAGACCCTGAAAATATTTATAAACTAGGCTTTCTTTAAGGCTAATATTTACATGCACAATAATTCCTTCAGACATTTAAATTTGCAAACATCTTAAAATAAGAAGAGTTAGGAGGTATAATATTTTACCTGGAACCTCCTAAGCAATTTTGTAAGATTTTAATAAAAATCAACAAATGCTATGTTTACATTCTTAGTCAGTCCCCACTTTCATTCAGTAACTTGTCAAGTTCAGATGTTTTTTTTTAAAAAATGATCGATTAATTGGTTTTTCGCCCACGCTTTTCGGCTAACACCATTCGTTGTTATCATATAGGCGCGTATGAAGGGCAAGGTCTTGAACCCAATTTTTCCTATCGATTAAGAGGTGCAGAAATAACTTATCAGTCTCTGTCATTTGCTTTGAATCATACATCACGTTTGGTCAGAAATAGATAATTGGTTTCTGCACATCACGTGATCAAACGAGTCTTATTAGAAAAACATGCAGCTTTTTAGCTTAGCGGGGCGTCGATGCAAAAACAATGCATGAAAAGACAATTCCTGATTTCAAAGTGCGGGGGGGGTGCATTTACTTTTTAACTTAAGAAACCAAATTTATTTGTCACAGAGTATCACTATTCTTGTTTTAAAATAAGCTTAATAATAAGCATTACACTATTATAAAAATCAAGTGTTTATTTTTAGCTTAGGAATTTCAAAATACAACTATCAAAAAATTTACGACGCAAATTTATCTGCTATCGTTCGATACGAAACATCAAGTTGTGTAGTAGATTGAACTCTGGAGAATGATTTATAAGCTAGTTAAATACATTTCTTTTAGTAGCAATAACCTGTTTCCACTCATTGATTGCATTTTTACCTTGAGTGCTGATATAAAACAGAATGATTGTTTGTAAGAATCGAGATAATCGATCGTTTGTCTAAACTGTTATTAAGTTGAAAAAAAAACTATAAACAGGATTTATTTTTGCTGCAATTTAAGGAAAAAAGGAGAAAGGAAATACCATATTACGTAACTATAAGATTGAATTCAGGATCTCTGTATAGAGAAAAATTTCTAGGAAATCATTGAAAATATTAGAATTGGAAACAGTCTATATTTTATAAGCCTAATTATACAACAGATTTTATAAATGGAAATTGAAAATAAATTTTTGAGAAAGATCTTACAAAGAACAATAAAAAATTAGAATAAGTAATTTTTTCCCATTCTTTTAATAAAGGTTTGAACGAAGATATACTTCCAATTTTTACAAGACTTCCAATTTTCTTCGTATGCTTTTTTCCCATTCGAATCACATGGCAGATAAAATATTTTTCCCACGCTGACAAAAATAAGAAAACGAAATAATCAATAAGGAAAATTTAAAGAAAATTCAATTAAAGTAGTTATTTGAGAATATTTAAAATCATTTCTTTAAATATTTCCTCTTAGAAATATTAAAAGAATATGATGGGGGGATAGAGGAAAAGTTTTCTCTAAACAGATTTATTGCTTTTATCAATTAGTTTCCTGTTCCTATAGAACACTGGAAAAAAAATTGCAGATTTCAAATGAAAACATGGAACTTTCATTGATATGGATAAAATGATAGGGGTTGATAGCATTAAAGTGAGTATATAACCTAAAATAATATGTAACCTGCATAAATTAAAGTCATTGTCATCAAAAAGACACTTGATAATGATGATAGTTTGTAAGAATCGCCATAAGTTTAAATTTTTCTTAAGTTAATTTCCACCAAGAATCGCAATAACTAAATTTAAACTTTTGGGGGAGTGGTATTAAAATTATCTTTTTCTATATTACATTTTATTTCTGAATCAATTTGCATTCTAAAATTGTAGTGCAAAATATTTTTAAGTAATTCGGTATCTTTGATGATGATGCCGTGTCCGCTTTTTACCACGGAAAGAGGGGTGCAGTAGTTTCTGAGGGTATGGACCCCTGAGCACCCGAGGGCAGAAATCTGACTTCTAGCTCATATGAGGATGAAACATACACACACATACACTTGCACCGCACCTTTTTACAGGGGGGCACATTCACACATCTCACAGATAGAACACAGAACAACCATGCCATAGTCGGGACTCCCAGAACACGAGGAAGACGCGCTACCTCTGTGCCAGAAAGCCGGCAAAAAGATAATTGTCAGTGCCAAAAAAAATATCGTCTTTATAAAATGATATGACATAGCGTATTGCATGAAAGTAATGAAATGTAGCGAAATATGAATTTACTTTTTATTTCATTTTAATTGGTAAGAACAATCTAAAAATTTATTTAAATTCAATTTTTTAAAACTACTTAGTAATTATCTCATTAAAATATTATCAGAAAATTCTGCACTTACTATGTTTCCATTTTTATTTTTTGTATCATCAATATATATATTATACTATTCAATTTTTCTTTAATTTCTTTCTCATTAATTCAATGTTCTTACCTTTTATCTTTAGTTTTAAAAATTTTATTACTGCATATTTGAACTCCATTATCAATGCAACATCTATTCGTAGGCAACAATTTATTTACATTAACAAAAGTTCTTTATCAAAATTGAATTTCAAAATGTGCGTGCTCATGGCTAGTTGACGTAAATCATATAAAAATAGAATAAAATCAAAGTTTATTCAAACTGACGTAATGGTTACTGTTTACCGAACACTGAGACGGATGAAAGTCATTCTCAAAGACAACATTTCTCTCGTCACGGGCGATGGTCAGAGGAAAAAAAAAAGGAAGAAATACATTTCCTAGGAAAGGAGACAGCCAGTCAATGGTCAGTTTGAGCAAGTCACGTGGCATTTTAATACTTTGCCACTGTCTACTCAAGTCTTTTTATCACTTCTTTCTTCGATCCAAGAATAACGAGACGTTAGAAAGAAAAACCACAAGATGCCGAATGATTCTCATAAAATCTGTTTTTCAATTCTCAAAGGCATGTTATTAACTGCTCGAAAGTGAAGTTCATTATTCGCGACTTTGCAACAGATAACAAATTCGTTTTCGGAAGGAAAAAAAAATAGGGGGAAATAAAAATCTGATTCGAAACACAATGCTGCTTTGTCGCATGGTAATAAATTTCTATCATAAAAATAGTGACATGTAAAATGGTTGCATCAAGCTGAAAATTATATGAATAATATTTCTGAAATATTCGTAGATGTCAAAATCAAATTCCTTTTTCAAATCTGTAATCGAATATTTTATATCAGAGGCCAAACCTGATTTGATTTTTTATAAATAATAAGAATAATAAATCAAATATTTCAATCATATCGATATATCCAATCAAACTAGGGTAACGATCTTTCAAGCACGATTTTTTAAATAAAAAAATTATATATATATTCGCTAAAACTACTACTACACTCTCAAACCGGATTTTTTAGCCTAACTCCAAAATCATTTTTTTGTAAGTTTATTAGAGATCAAAGAATTAATAACTTAAATATGGAGCTTTTTGAATTCGAATTTTCACTGTAATTCTTTAAGTAAAATGTACATGTACTCAAAAATTACAGAAAGGTGAAAAAAATTTAAATAATTATACAAATCGAATGATTTAAGGATAAAGCACAACAAAAAATCACTAGAGGAATTTAATAAAAAATTTTTTTTTCTTTTAATCAAAATGGTATATGCCTTAATTAAGGGTTTTAGTTTATTTCAAATTATCAAGCCTTTCAAACTTTTTATTTCACGGTAATTTGAAAACAAAGAATTCATGCCGGCCAAAACATAGGTATGAAGATAAGTTATTTAATAGATCACAATTTGTTATAATCCAATTTATCTTGTTGTTGTTTTTTTCAAAGAAAAGAAAAACTAGGAAAAAGCGGCTTTTACAAACAAAAAATTGGATTTTTTTTTCTTTAAATGAATTCTTTATTTTGAAAAGGCTAAAAATAACAACAACAAAAAACAGTACTTTTTTAAAACTTATTTTCCAGAAAATTTCTAGATTTTGTTATCTTTATAATAACCACTGTGCAATTTCTTTAGTTTATCAACTTTAAATTGAACTAAGTATTGTCATTTTTAAAATATAAAATATTAACTATTTATACATATATTTACACTAAACTTATCACAAATTATGAGGCATCTCATTTTTTTTAAAAATATCTTTTCAAAATAAACAGTTTATAAATATCATTACAATTTATTTTGCTCAATTATTCGAATCTAAGGCATCAAAACTAGTTTAAGAATAACACATGAGCTCACAGAATAATTTTGATGACGCAAAAATGTTTACATAATAACAGTTCAGTTAAAAGTTCTCTAAAGCCTATCTTAATATCA
>JAOUZG010038425.1:790007-804831 GCA_026289955.1 Argiope argentata | reverse complement strand
ATTTTTAAAATTAATTTTTCTAATCGTAAAAACAAGCACGAATATACGGTTAAGAAATTCAGAATCAATGTATCACAACACAAATGCGCTCATGAACACATATAGTGACGCCAAGTACCAGGTAAATCTTGTGAAACGCATTCCTTCTCCAAGTGTTTATCATCGATAGCAGATATCAAAGCAGCGAGACGATAAAGAGCAAGACGGAAACTCTAGGCATGAAGGAGTAGTAAATAATCCAATCAGAAACCCTTCCCGGTCAGAGGCGATGACTCATAAGATAGGAGGAGGATGGGAAAGGATAAAGAGCATCTTTGAAGTCTCTCTGACAGCTTAAGTACAACTACTGCTACCCAAAGATTGCGAAAGAGCCGCGCCGGATCAAATTCCAGGATAGTGTATTGAAGGATTTTGATTTTCTTCCAATTTTGGATTTCGTATTTGATAGACAGTAATTCATACGTATAAAGATTCTTTCTCGGTTTCAAATGCTAGAACAGGATACGTTTTTGTTTGGAAGTTCAGAATTAAATAGATACCAGAATAATCGCGATTTCATAATACAGCCTATTGTTTTGGAGATTTATACTCTAGAATTTTTTAGATTTTTTTTCTTCCGTTTTCTATCAGAATGTTCTGGAAAGAACCAAGAAAACATTTAGAACTTTTATTAAAATTCGAAAAAAATCTAACTATTTAATATAAAGGTACTGGATATTTACTGTGCAAAAATTAAGTTAAATGAATTTAAGGCCATCAATTTAGATTCAGTATTGGTCAATGAATTTCGGCTTACTTCAGAATATTAATGCAAGAAAATAATAAAAATGATTCATTTTATAATATTTAATGTCTCTAACGTTTACTAAACAGCAATATTTTTTATGAAAAAAGTATTGAGTAAAGTACTGAAAAAAAAGCGCAAGTACTTAACACATTTTATACATTTATAAGGATACTGTGATGAAAATACAGAGATGAAAATTAATATATATACACTGAAACGAAATAGTTAAGAAGCATCATAAGAATCAATTTTTAAGATTCTAATTAAATTTGCTATTCTCGCTTCCTATAAAACTTCAAGTATGATTTATCCTACAATGCCTAAACCACGATAAAATTTCAAAATAAAGTTTAAAGAAATTAAACATTTTTTTTTTACTATAATTATTTTTCCAATAGTCAAAAAATATTTTTTTTTCTTTCAAAAAAATAAATAAATGTCATACATTATTTAATAAAAAATCATGAAAGTATTCAAATTTATTTTTAATTCTATTTATTCGTGATTTTTACATTTTAAATTCTAAAAGTAAAATTCAATAAATTTTTTAAGAACACTGAGAAAAATGAGTGAATATACATTTAAATATTTAGAAATTAGAAATAACTAATTATAAGCTGAAATACTTAGTTTTTAATATGAAATAGCAGAATAATCTCAGTTTTCAACGATGTTTCTCAGAATTGAACAAATGATTACCGTAAAATATTATATATAAAAGTCACAAACAAAATATTAAAAAAAGGTAAGCATGCTCCCCCCCCCACACACAGAATAAAAATCCATCAAATGTGACAACGATATAGAAGATGCCCCTCTGATTTTTTTCAACCAATAAAAATTTTCTGCACATTCCGATTATATCAATTGCACGCGACATCAATTAATTTGTTTATTTTGAAATTCCATTATTTTTTTTTTCTGAATTTGTTTCATTTCTATTTGAATAAACTAACGTAAAACGGTTTTGAGAGAAAAAAAAATTAAGCATTACGATCCAAACGAATTAAACATTTTCACTTCTAGATTACACTAACTCGCCGATACAAGATAACTCACTCACTCAAAATAGAGCACTTCATTGGCAGCCAGGTGTGTTTGTTAACAAATTCCACCTCGTAAACATTCAGTAATTTCGAAATGCGTCGATAGAGACTGAAGTCCAAATCTGAGAAATTCATGCGCTGATAATACATGCTTCACTGAGACGCTGATAACGATGATTCACCGGGTACACTGCAGGTCCCAAGGGAAAATACATGCTAACTAGAAACTGGAATGTCAAACTAGTCATCGTTCCATTGAAACTATCACAACTTCATTTATCTAGTAAAAATTGTGTTTTTCTTTTCGTTTTCTTTAACAGAGGTTGGTCTCAAAATCCATTCATTATTAGACTAAAATATTTCTATCTTTTATATGTTAGGAAAATTTGAAAGTATTGAAGAAAGGAAAACAAAGAATTTCTACTGAATTTAAATTAATTTATATCTTCCTTCGGTTATATTTTTTATTTTCATTAAACTAGAATTCCGCATTGAACATTTCATGTATAGAAAAAATTCACAATAATTATTTAGTATGTAACATTAATACAGAGTACACTCTTTTTTTTCTGTCATGATTGCAAGTTATACTATAATTCTCCCTCACAAATGATTATCATCAAATGCATTAATGATTCGTAAAAATTCTGAAATATAAATTAAATACAAATTGTATTCGTGTTAAATAATATAAAAATTCGTTTAAATTCTTAAAATGTAAAATGTAATTACTTAATCCAAAAATAAACGATAACATTTCAATTCCGATAGAATCAATTCTTGATTATTTATTTGTGCGGGAAAAAGATCGAGAAAATAAATTGACATAAAACACTTCATTCGAATTCGCTAAAAAATTATTTTATATTATGTTTTACTTTGCAATCATTAATAAATTAACGCTTAATATTTTAACAACTTTGCAAACTACAGGTTGCAAGAAATTATTCCGATTAATTATCACGAAAGGAAAAAAAATTCCACTTAGGGATATTTATAAAACCATAGAGCCTTTTTATGAATAACATTCAATTCAAATATTTGTTATTGATCTCCTATGAGTTGCAAGAAAAGAGCTTCCGATGAAAAAAACAGAATTTTTATTACATATCAATATTGATATCGAAAAAAAAAAAACAGATTAATCATACGAAATATAGTAAATAAGAAGAAACAGATATTAATTAAATAAAAAGTACGTAATCTCAGACAAATTTTTAATTAAATAAAAAGTACGTAATCTCAGTCAAATTTTTAATTAAATAAAAAGTACGTAATCTCAGTCAAATTTCAACAATCAGAATTCAATCTTGGAAAAATTTTGATCTTAGCATAACCAAAGCAGAAAATTAATTTACCTTATTTTGGGTTAACTGTCCTGTCAAACAATTAATATGATACTCATAAGGTGCTAATATTTAGTTCGATTCCTTCAGAGTTTATATCATTATATCAATCAGAAGTAATTAACTTAAAAAAAGAACGGGAAGTATATTTTAATTGTGAGAGAGGTGAATGCGAAGAAAAATAATGTAGCTTCAAATCATAACTGTCAGAAAATTTAATGACAAAATTAGCAGCAGCCATGTTTTCATGAATGGCCTAACTATGCATTATAATGTCAGATTTTTAAAGTTGCAAATAATGATAAACACTTCAGGTTTACATTGATGCAATTCAGAAAATTTGTAAATAAGTTCTCGTAAACTAAGAACAATACCGTAATGAATATGATAAAAAAAAACTTAACAGCAGAGGGATTAACATAAAGCTCCGACAAACCTAACAAGCGCAGAGATCACTGAACCATCCTGGCACCTAAATTGGATTTGATCTTTATTTGTTGGATAATCTTTGACCGACAAGCTTAGATCATCTGACATTTGAAATGTTATTCCTATTCTCAAGAATAATTTTAGTCAATGTTTTCTTAAGTTCATTCAACAGGAACTCATACAAGATTTTCGCAAAGTAAGTTTTTTTAAAGAGGAAATCCACTTAAGGGTTTTTATTATTATCACATAAATGGCAACTCCACGTTGCAACATTCCGGTGCCACAGTTTTAATCAAGGTTGAGTGTTGGATGTCGGACATGTGTACTGTTTCCGCCCTCAGCGGTCTATATATAGGAGGAGAGAGGGCCACGGGACCTCCCTTCGAGAAAAGGGATATTTTTAGAATGAAGTGAGAATTTCACTCAAACGACGAAAACTTGGGGAGGAAACAATAAATTCTTTCCTCACCCACATCCGGCGTGATATCACGCCAAGTGAGCCAGATAGGATTTTCAACAGCAACAAGAGCTATCTCACACCATCCCCACAAAAGTTCGGTTTTTCCGGCAATCGAACTAGAAAGGGACTTCAAAGAATTTATGAATCAAGCACTCGCTCTTTCCTGAAATGGATGTAATGCGTCTTTTTATTAAATTTTATAACAGTTTCGAAAAAGAAAAGGAAAAGAGTTATTCATCAATTAAATTAACCTTTATCATTACAGTACACTCTCAATTATCCGGCCTAATGTAGCAGAAGGGTAGATCGGATAACAAAAAAGCCAGACAGGGTGGAGTTCTATGAACTCATTTCTTTGGCGACCAATACCATAAGACACAATTTTTATACTAAAACTCACTATAATAATATGTATTTTCTCACTTCTTACAGAGTATTAAGCCCTCCACTTATCACGTCACGTAAAATTGAACACGACCGCGGCCCGATGAATCATAGAAGCCGTTGCCGGTCACGTGTCGATTTAAAATAGAAAAGCTCCCTCTGATAGTCTATATATATTTTAATTTATATATGTTTCACGAATTTATTAGAGAAAAAATAACCTAAAGGATTAACATTTTCACATACATACTTTAACGCCTAACTTAAGTGAAGGAAACACATACAAAATATTAACAAAAGCCATAGGCCTGATTCTTAAGAAAATTGACTCAAACTGATTTTATCTTTTCACTAATAAATGATACATATACATGAATAGAAAACCTTAATATAAGAGTCAAAAGTTGCAATTTTTAGTTTTTGAAAAACTAGACTGAATAGTACGGAAACGGGATAATCACAAACAGCTTACTTGATGATGTACAGTAAAACAGTTTTGGGAAAAATTAAATAAAAATAAATTTATTTAATAGAGATCGGCATCAATTAATAATAATTTTAATATTGAATATACTGGAAATTAAGGCCCGAGTTCCTAAATATAAAAGGATTAATTTAACATCAATTATTTGATTTATGAATAAATTTCGAACTGATTAGATCCCGGGCAATTTAATATTTTTTTCAAAATTCAATTTCAATTTTTATTCTTTTTTCAAATTTAAAATTCAATTTAATTTGAGAGAGTTAGTATTTCGAAACAGAGGTAGATAAAAATTTCTATTGCATTGAATTTTTTTATAAGAATTCATGAAGTTTTTTATTGCTATATATTTTCATTTTTGTTTGCAAAGAAAGAAACATTTTTAAACGTTTAGGTTAAGAAATCTAACATTAACATCTACTGGAATATAAAAATGAACATCAGCATAATAAAAAATGTGATTATTATGTTGTTTTTCAAAAGAAAAAAAAACTGCCATATTTTTCATTTGGAATTCAAAAGAATAATGTGTTGTAAATTAGACCAAAATTGCACGATGCCTTTGATTTTGAAGACAGATAACCGGAAAAGGAGCGTAACATGAGCAGAAGCTTTGGGTAAGGCTGAAACCATTTTCTATGGATTAAAAATGTATAACACCAAAATGACCTAAAAATTACAGTATTTTCAGCAACGGAAGTAGCACTTTAATGTTACTGTAATTTCTGATAATCCTTTGCAAATGCATCAAGACTTTGTACCAAGAAGCCATTAAGGCAAGAAAGGGGTGGCACCAGCAGTAACTCTGCACCAAGGCTGACTGACATACTTTTTTCGAAACTTCCGCCAACCAACAATAACAGAAGCCGAATTAATTCGTTTGACCTTGCCTTTGTTCAAACCTTTCTTCTATTGCCCTCTTCTCGATATGTCTATGTTTTTCAATACAGTAGATCGCTTCTTTAATATATGTAGATCTTCTTGCATTAGTCGAACATAGATACTAAATATTTATGAATAAATACAAAAGGAACTATGCTAGAAATATTAAAGAGTTTCTGATAATAAAGGTTGTTTATTGAGTACTATTTTAAACACTAGTTTTCAATTTCTATTTTTTTTATTATTTATAGGAACAATAGTTAATATTTTAATAGAAAATTAACGAATAAATTTAGTTCTTGTATTTTTTTCTTTTAATATAAAATGTGAAGGAACGACAACAATTGAATTATTTTTAAAACGCAGAACTTAAACTAAAACTTTAAATAGCCACCTGGTAAATTTTTTTCATTCTGTAATTACATAATTTATTTCCAATAATTTTTGGTTCCAGGGAACAACATTAAACCTATAAACATAAATAAACCTAGAATTTAACATTTAATTTCAAGCTGATGAAAAGTAATAGAGCGAGAAAAAAATTATACCAGATTTTTAAATTAAACTAGAGATCATTGGATGAGGATTTCGTTAGAATGAGAAGTTTCCAATCAGGAAGTCATATTTGAGGTTTATTTCCAATGTTTCAAAAATAAAAAAAGTATCAAGGAAATGAATTACGTTTAATTCTGTGATTATTGTCTTTTTTTTAACGTAAAAATAAATTGATGCTGTTTCAGGAAATCATACATTTTATTAATATCATCTGTATAAGCTGCCAAGTTATACAAACAATCGCAAAGTAGTACAGCTCTTTTAATTAAAATATTAATTTTAACTTTCTGTGTAATTAATTAGTTCCTTACTTTTTTGCGTCCTTACGTAATGAGAAACAAATATCCATCTATTTAAAAATAACATTTTAATCCAAATTATTCATTCAAGCAGAACAGTTAGATTGAAGAGAGCAAAGCAAAAAGCAGGAAATTAAGGTAAGCTGTCATTAGACAGAATCATTTACTTCCTGTGCTCGACTGAGCAAAATATTCCGTTTAATGCAAACGATTTTCGTATAAATAAATTTTTAAACGGATATAAATATTAACACAGAATTAAGATAGATTTTGTACTCGTTTAAATAGCAAATAATTAATGCACACAAAATTAAGAAAGGAAACAAATAAGAATACAAGAAACTATTCGACCGAATATAATTCAGTGTAGAAATAAGAATAATAGTTGAATCATCTAACTAATTACGTAATTTTCAATTTCTTTTTTATAATTAAAAGCCAAACGACATTTTTTTGCAATGTTGCAGTTCATGAGCTAAATACTCCATTTATATTATGACAATTTAACTTTTGAATTATCTAACGTATTTTCCTCACAAAAATTATTTTGCGTTCGTCATTTAAGGGAGAAACCAATAGTTTGCTTTTAAAAGATTTCAGAGTACGTTAATAACTTAATCATGTATCGAGAATCTATTTATTAGACTTTTTGATTATTTATTTATTTTTGCTTTAAAATTCAACACAAGTAAATTTTATTTAAATTTAATAAAACCTTTCACTTACCAATAATTTTACAACACGAGACATAAATATATATAACTAAATGAACATATTTCAGACAGCGTTATGGTGCCTCATCACATAACACACGACTGATTTTAATATTAAATTAGCTAGAAATTCTTGGTAATATTATGCCAACAAGTGATTCTATACATTTAAAATTAGGTTCATTTTATAATTTATGCAGAATTATAGTATTAATAAGCGAAAACTAAAAAAAACTGCAATTTTATAATTCAATCCAGTGTTCATTATTAGTCGAATTGAAATGTTATTTAATCTACCATTTAGAATTTGACATTAATTCATATAAATCATCACATTCAATAAAAAAAAATTCTTGCTTCCATTTTTTAAAAATTAGATTATAATAACTAAAGGTTAATTTTTATTCTTGTATGTATAAAATAATATGTATATCACGGGATATATTCAAGGATATGTAAAAGAATTCTCCGTCTTTCATGACAGAATATAAACCGTAATACATGAGCACCTGGCAAGTAACAAAATAGAGACCGTCAATATGCAAGTTTATTTGCTTAGTTTTCAGAAAATCAGGTGATTCCATACAGCTGTTGTTCTTCTCAAGAGACAAGAAATGACCTTGGCCAAGGCAAACCTTTTCATCATTTATCAAAAGACCAATGCACTGCGGTCAATGAAAGGCGATTATACATCGAATTCGGAAAAATACAGCATTGATAATTTAAGGAAAGCCGTGTGGACTTTAAAAAAACTGATAAAATCTGAATTTTATAAAATGATAATGTTTTTGCCATCAGTATTATATCTGCGACACTGATAAAACACTTAAAATTGTTAAATGACAGAATTTGAAAATGCTATTACAATACATTTACACGATTATTAACCAACACAAATCTACACATATACTTTTTTATTACAAAAGCGGGGGGAATCTCACATGAGATGAATGTTTTAAGATGTATTATATAATTTCTTAAGGAAATAAAGTTAAACTTTAATCAGGAAAATATTAATAATTTAGCAAAATATTATCAACTTATATAACATATAACTGTATGAAATCATAATTTTCTTTCAATTCGATACAATAAAATATTGAAATTTTACCTGTTCAGAATATTCTGCAAAATAAATCGTCAATTTTGAAAATATATAATGAATTTTTTAGATGTAACTACTGAAATTAAACCAATTCATTTTTTTCTTCTTCTTTTCTTTCTTTCTTTTTTCATGAGTAAAGAATAACCATTTATTTTATTCATTCCCACTAAAAACGTTCTTTTTTTAGGATTTTTATAAACTTAAGGGTGAGTTACTTTATATATTTCAATTTTATTTACATTTATCATAATTTAAGATTTACAATCATTAGTTATAAAATTAAAAAAAATGTTAAAATAATTTAAAAAACTAAAATAACATTTTCCCCCTGAAACTAAGGCAAGTAAATCTCAATATGAATACTTAAACATTCTTTTCCCTTAAAACATTTCTCTTCCCACAAAATGTAATAATTAAAATTTTATTAAATATATTTTTTAACAATTAAATAGTTCAGATTTCATTAACTTCTACGGCTACGTGTATATTATAAAACGAAAGAGAAGGCATTCTTTTCTTAATCTTAAACTTCTTCGATAAAATTTGATGGATAGATTGTATCCTTCTATCTTTCGATAGTATTCATGAGAACATTAGTGCGTGAAATGATTATTAAAAGTAGCATTAGAATTTAATATTAGATTAATAATAATATTTCAATTAAAAATAATTTTGAGAAATCAAGAATAATTACTACAAAGAATTCTTTACAATTGTTTGATATTAAATTTCAGCAGTGATTGTAAAACCTTTAGAAAAGGAAATAATATACTTAATCATGTATTCACATTACTTTAGACATTTTTAATGAAATATTTTCCGTTCTGGTATTAATACAACAAAAAATGTAATAGATACTCAAAACAATAAAAAGAAAAATATATTTATTTATTTATTTTCCATTATAACAATGATTAAAAATTTATCGACTTTTATGCAAAATATTACTTACTTCAGAGAGTTGTCAGAATAATAATCCACACTTTTAAGGCATAAAATACTTAAATTTCTATCCCTTGAAAAAGTATTCTACTAGTGGCAGAAAAACTCCACAGCACATCACATCTACTTGTTAGTCACTGGTGGCTCACGTCCGTAATTATTTTCAATTAATCAAGAGAATGATGTTCGTTTCGCACGAAATCAAAAAACGAGAATTCGTAACTCTAAACTTATCGTGTCACTGCATCCAGTCAGTTTGCGGTTCCACTCGGACATATGTTCTGCCATGGTTACTTTTTCTGTGCTTGGCGGGGATAAAGAGTCGCCAATAGCGCCAGACGATATAAAAATAATTTCATTCGGTGAGATTTTAAACAGCAAATGATTTTATTATACTGCCCTTCATATTTTGTAATTTTAGTTTTAAAATAGCAACCGATTTTTTTCCACCAAACGGAAAGTGTATTTTTTCGCGAATTAAGTCGTTAGTAAAATTAATATCATATTTTATTAGTTTTCATCATCTAATAAAATTATTAATTTCTTCTTATCATATATTTAACATCGGGTATATTTGTTTAAAATTTCCCTTTATTCTTATAAATATAAATGAATAGAATTCATTTTTTTCAGACAAAATGAAATCAAATTTTTTTCATTATTAGGAATTGACAAGATATTCTCGATTAAGATTTTTTAAATATAAGAAAATAAAAAAAGTGATTGTTTTTTATTGTTCATCATCTTAATTGTTTCATTGAATTAGTCAATTTAGTATTGCAAACGATCCAAAAAACTTTGGCTCGCATTTATTGTTTAAAAAAATATTACATTTCGTATTTATTTCATTTCATATAATCAAGTGCTCAAAATGATATTTTTCTAGGTTTTATTTGCTGTAGTCATTAACTTATTTTTTTTAATCAAAGCTTTTGAAAATTTGATGGGATTTTTTAGAGAGCATTCTTTTACACGTGCAAATATATTTAATTATATTTTAAATAAATATGGGCATTTTTGTAGATTATCAATTCAATACTAAAAATTAGTACAGTATTTTTATTATAAATTAATAGAATAACTAAGAATTTAGCAGAAAAAAAGAACTAATTTATTCAAACTGGAATTTAAAATATTTCAAAATGGAACAAAATATTATTTTTTACAAACAATTTCTTTCCTTAGTTATAAGAGATTATATTGGTTGTTTACTTTAACTTTTTATTGAATTTCTATCTTTAATTATCGTCTGATAGTATACTATTTGCTTTCTTAAATCCGCATTTCAATCCTATCTAAATGGGAACAAATTTTCTGTGTCAAAGAGTAATAATATTTTCTGCACATTTTAACCAATTGCTTGTATTCAAATCAGTAGAGCTGACACATTTAAGAAAATTTTCATACTAGATTTTGTTTATCAAAACATTTAATTCCATGCGTAATAACATGAATAAACTATTGATAACAATAGTTCTTTAAGAAGTTGGCAAATTTTAAGACATCTGATAATATAAGAAGTAAAGAAGATAACTCAATAAAAAATGTGTGGTTAAAATCCTTTTACAAATCTCTTGACTAATACGTAATCTGGTTCACGATACTTTGTAATCCGACTATGTCTAAAAAAATATCTTCTAACGCAAGAGCGAATCAAATAATTATAGAGAAAGCTCAGAATAAAATCAGGATGTTCGATCAAGTGATATATCAAATTTTATTTGATAGCTGCTCCCATGAATAACTCAGAGCTAGAAATAAGAGTGACGTCAAGTTTACGTCGATTCATTCCAGAAGCATGAATAAGACATGAAGATAAAACGATATCGCTTGGTGAAAAAAAAATGCTGAAAGGAACACACAATTCACTCTGTTGGTGTAACATTCCTAGATATAAAATTTCTTATGAAATTATATCTCTTGTTGTCAAAAAACAGGAAAGTATAACCGTACGATATATTTAATTTCACATGGTATATGTAAGCAAAAGACAATATTTTGATTATCTGAAAAACGAATAAGATATTTTTTGTGCTTTATTTTGATAAAGAATAACTTAGATTTAATTTTTTAATGATGTTTGAAGCAACATATTGTGCGATCTTCGACTTTATTACTGATTTTAATATATTAAAAAAGATGAAAAAATATGTAAGAAAAATTCACATTTTAAGATCAAAAGATTTCATTTTTTTAATTTTTTTTCTAGTAAATGTATTTTTAAATGGTAAAATGAAGTAAAAAAATTGTCAGATTTGATAATTAACTTTCATGCAATAGTCCACTGAAGTAAAAATTAATTTTAAAAATGTTGCATTATTTATAATAACTGTAAAAATACAAAAAAATCGAGCCTGTGAATTTTTTCAAAAATGGGAGTTTAAAAAAATAACTGCCATGAAAATGAGCAAAAATCAGTAAATAGTTTTACAAATGACGAAAAAAAATGTAAACGACTTTTTAACGACCAAATAAATATATACACAAATTTCAAGATATTTCTCTTTTTTTTTTAATTTCAAGATATCAACTTTAAATGCGTTGCAACATGTCCAAAAAGGTTTAATCAAAATATTAGGATACCACAATTAACTATTTTAGATAGTTGGAAACATTATTGATCAGAAAAAAAAATATCTGACAGATAGAAACATTCCACAGTTTTCACGCAATGATCAAATTCAAGAAGCTAGAAATTTAAGTAAAATATTATTACAGAAAGAAACAATCCAGTTTAAAAAATAATTAATGAACAATTAGTGCATTGAAAAAGTCATTTGCATTTTAAAAAAAAGAATTTGATGAAAAAAGAATAATCAAAAAAGCAAAAAATGCAATCAATTTTAGTTTTTTTAAATAGATGGTAATCTAATTAATTCAAAAACACTATTAAATCTATTTAATTAAGAATTGTAACATTTATCAATGAGATCTTTTTGTAATTGTTTCTTTCTTTTTAGTTCTTTTTTTTTGTTATTGTTCGCATTTACATATAATTACATTTTATTATAATCTATTTTCGAAAAAGCAACATCAAGAATTTTTTTCCAGGTGGAATTGTTCAGCGTGATATCGTTTTCATATTACAAATTCAATTTCCTAGCATTTAGCTAAAAATAACAAACAAAAAGAATTTACCGCCATTTTAATGTAATCAATCACTTTACTGGTAGGATTATTTACTGAATAAACAAACTGCCGATTCGAATTACATATATTTTTAAATCATAACTTTAATTGAGAATTGATTAATATTATAGTTAATGAAATATAAAAATATTATCTTTTACCTAAATCTTTTTTTTTTTGTTCTTTCCTGCTAAGAAACATATTTTCATGTTATTACATTTTGTTATAATTTTTTTTTGAAAAAACAACATCAACACATTTTTTCTCAAGGCGAAACTGTTTAGCAAAATATCATTTTGATACTACAAATTCAGTTTTCTAACATTTAACTAAAAATGACAAAAAGAAAAGAAAGAAATGGATTATCGCCATTTTGAAGTAATGAATCATCTCCTTGGTAGAATTATTTATCAAATAAACCAAACCACCGGTTCCAATTTAGCGTTATTTTTTAAATCATAATTTTAACTGAGCCTTGATTAATATTATAGTTAATAAAATACATTTGTTAAGTCCAGCTGAGCAGCGCATTATTGTTTTTAACAAAAAAGTTCCATTTAAAAGCATATCGTGACGAAAAATATCCTAATATGGTGCTAGTGTTTGATGGAATCAGTAAATGATGATGGATTATATTTGGTGCCAATTTCAGAAGTTTATAATGAGTTAAATATATAAGACACTCAAATTTAAAGCAAAACTATGCTCGAAAAAACATCATTTCGAAGTAATAGGAGCAATGAAGTTGCACTTGAAATCTTTAGAAATCCAAAAATAAATAAAAAATATTTTTCTCTAGAAAAAACTAGACAGATTAAGCTAATTCTGCGTCTTAACTACATTATTTGTGTTGGACATAAAATGCTCTGTGACAGCATTTTTTCTGCTTATCACCATTGCCTGAAACGTGAAAAAATAAAATAATAATATCTCATAATTATTTATGGAAATATTATTGAAAATAATCCAGATATGACAAATAAAAGAAACATATATATAGTAATTTTCGAAAAACTTAAAACGCTCAAAAATAAAAAGCTAAAAAATAAAAACATAATATTTGGCATTTGAACTAAACCCTTTTAAAAATATTATAGATAATTATAATTGATCCTCAAACTAGCTTTATAGAACTTAAAGGAATATTATCTTAAATAGAGCACATTTAAAAATAAACTTACAATAGATTTTTTAAAGAAAAACATTTAAAATAAATTACATTCAAGTTTTTTTTTACCAAAAATGATTTATAACATTGCTAAATATTAATTTGTGTTTTAATCGCTGGTTCTAAAAGAATAAAATTTCAGAAACTTGAGAATAGAAAAATTATTAATAAATTCTATGTTTATTAAGAAGTTCTGTATTTTTTCCTTCTTTAAAATTGTTTTCGCTTTTAAGTGAGATAAAAGCAAATTAAATTACGTTTAAAATTCAAATCAGAAGCGTTGAAAACAGAGATTAAAGTAGAGATTATTTTGTTTTGAATTCTGTTTTGATTTTAAAGTTTCAAATACTAATAAAAGTAAATTATTTTACATTTCAAAGTTATTTATAATCTTAACTTATTTTCATTGTTTTTAGGACATTGACATAAAATCTGAGAAGTTCCATTTAAAATTACAAATTTATTTCGCGGATAACTATTCATATTTACGCATTTCTAATATTATCTAATCGAAGAATATTTTACAGCATATCAGCTTAACATAATTTCAAAAAATGTTTACATGCTAAGCATTTTTATCTCATTGTTTTTCTCTGCAGTTGTTATGCTTGCTATTTTTTGTACTTTTTTTCGTTTTTAAGATTTCTGAACTTAGGATATCTAATGACTATTTTTGAAAACATATTTCATTTAGAATCCTTGTAAGAAAACTCATTAATATTCATTAGTTTTCATTTTTAAAAAAAATATTTAGAGCAAGAATTCACGAACCTTTAAATATGGTAAACTAGTTTTCAGT
Source organism: Argiope argentata (assembly GCA_026289955.1). Classification (NCBI taxonomy): domain Eukaryota; kingdom Metazoa; phylum Arthropoda; class Arachnida; order Araneae; family Araneidae; genus Argiope; species Argiope argentata. The sequence goes on along the minus strand of JAOUZG010038425.1, from coordinate 790,303 downwards.
AATTTAATCCTTATAGTATCCCATTTCACCGTCAATATACTGAATTTTTTTTCAGACGAATAATTGATGCCCTTTTTAAAAAAGGTTTTATGCGCCATTTCTTTTTTCAGGAGATTTTGTCAAAAAAAAAATCGTTTATTTTACGCAAATGATTTCGAACCGCTTCGGGTTTAATGTTTTCTCAAATTGAAATGAAAATCATAGCAAAAAGGAATTTTTGATTAAATGGCCGGAATAAACTCACAAATGTTTTTTTTTGTGTGTGTGTGATGTTACCATGTGGCTTGATGAAAATT
>JAOUZG010038425.1:740766-782567 GCA_026289955.1 Argiope argentata | reverse complement strand
CTATAAATATTCTGAAATAATTCAAAATATGCGATATTCTGAATTCGTTCAGAATATCAGAATATCTGCTATAAATATTCTGAAATAATTCAAAATATGCGATATTCTGAATTCTTTCAGAATATCAGAATATCTGCTATAAATATTCTAAAAGAATTCAGAATATCGCATATTTTGAATTATTTTAGAATATCAGAATATCTGCAATAAATATTATAAAATAATTCAAAATATGCGATATTATGAATTCTTTCAAAATATTAATTTAAATATAGTTCAATGTAAAAAAATATATTTGCATATTGTAGGGAAGGCGACAACACAATTTTTTTGTGTCTGTACAGAAAAAAAATTAAGATCAGATATTTTTTGAATGGGCTTCTCATATTTATGGATTGAAAATTATTTCTATAGACTAAAAAATTCAGAAATTTCTTGATATAATATCAGAATTCAACGGTAAATGTCCTCTAATTTTAGTACCGTTTCATCAAAAAGAAACCAAGAATATTATTTACACATTTTTCTTTGTAGGCAATTAAAATGCAATTAAACTTCATTGTTTCTTCTCACTCTTTTTTATACTTTGTTGGCATGTCATAGACAAGCGCTTTTTTTTAACGAAATTCGCCAACAGCACATTTCAGTTCAGAAATAGATTCAATTATGTTTCTATCATCATTTATTTATCTGTCAGCTTAATTAGACTGACAAATGGCATCTTAGTTTAATGCATATTGATAAAAAGATGATTGTCTTATTGAAAAAAATATACACATGACTTCATTTTGGCGATTGTAATTAAAATTACATCGAGGATAATTAAACACTTTGCACGCTTCATAATTTTTATTGAGAGATTTAGAATAATGGAATCCAGAATTTGTAGAAAACAATCATTAAGAAGAACAAAACATTTTAATTAACCAACACGTTCTATTTATTGTGTTTGGTTGGATTTGCAGAAGGATTTCAGACAAAGAAAATATTTAAACAGGCACAGATACAGAAAAATATTTAATGATCCCAAAGAAGATGGAAAGAATAAAAATTTGAAATATTCACAGTTTTTTTGCAGTGGATTCTTTCCGAAAGAATTAAACTTTTTTTTCGAGCAAGAAAATGAATATTTTGCATACTACAGTATGATCAAATTTAGAATCATCGTGTTAAATAATGTTAAAGTACAGAACAATACAATTATATATTTTATTTATTTATTACGATTATATATATTTTTTATTTATTACAATTATATATATATATATATATATTACAATTTTTTTTTGCTACAACTTTATATTTTTTTATTTATTATTTATTTTCTTATTTAAATTTTATTTTTTATTTATTTTCTTACAGCCGCCCTTGGCGACCAGTCGGTTCGCCATTGTATTAATGCTCACTAAAATTTTCATATAATATTTTATGTAGCTGTGTCTCATAACAGGCTTTTCGCCAAAATATTTTTAAACCAAATAAATTTTGATAATCATATAATTCATTTATCGTATTATTTTCTTCAGATGATCTGTTCACTGTACTACTCATCTTTCTCTTTCTATCCAAGCAATGATTGTCCCGGAATTAATATTTTACTTAAATGGTGGAGGGAAAGGTCTAAAATTCTGTTTTTATAGAATAATAAGATTCAAATTTTTTATAAATGTAAACACACTAAACAAATAAAGACATAATTGGTTTTCAAGAGATGCAAAAGCTTAAAAACAGCTTGGAAAATGCCTCGCACAGACGAAATAATGGTGACACACACTTTTCTTTTTTCTCTTCACACTTTTCTTTCTACAAACTCTTTTTTCCCTTTGTTATTCTTTTTTTTCTTCCCTGTCCAGACTTTATTTTGAGCAGGCATAGATTCAATATTCATACCGATTATTAATAAAAGCAACTATTTTCTTTCTTTTTTTAAACATCCCATTATCTATGAATGAAAACCAACTGACTTCGCGCATTTCTTTCTAAACAAATCATAATTTATTACTTCCTGCTATCTCACTCAGATGGTGTGGGGGAAGGAAATAAAGACTTTTGGCGGGAAAGTAAGAAAAGTGTCGTTTTAACTATTTTCCAAGCAGTTTTTTTTAATTTTTTCTCTCCATATGAAACATCCTCGTGTCTTAACGAAAATATTTTTAAAAAATTAGCCGAATCGGTCAAGCCGTTCTCCAGTTTTGCTCTTAGAAACGCATTTCGAGTTGCATTTTTATTAATATAGATATGGATAAAAAACACTTTAGCTGTCAAAAAAATTCGGTTTCGATATTTTGATGAATCTCTAATTCGAAAATCTCACCTGCGTCTAAAAAATAGTTTGTCTGTAAATAAAATAACAACAACAAAAAAAACACCCTATAGCAATGAAATGTGGTATGTAGTATTAACAAGAAATTTGTAGATTTCTATCAAAATTTAGACGAAATACGGCGAAAAGAATTTTTGGATATAACTCAAAATCATTTGTTGGCGGATATTTATACATATTTGAATTTCAATAATGAGGAAGAGGGAACGAGTATTATGTTTAGAAGTTTCCATATGAGTAAGAGTTTCTGTTTCCCTTGGTAGATATAACAATGTTGTGGGATCCCCTTAGAAGCGAAAATTTATAACTGAACATATCGCTTATAAAATGTGCTGGGTCGAGGCCTTTGAGAACCATTTGTTCTATATCTTCAATTTCTACATATTATGTCTCAGATCATCTTGAATTTGTAAACAAGAGAGGTTAGCCATAAGTTCAAATTTTTCTAAAGTTCATTTCCACCAAAAATTGTAATAATTAAAGTTTTAACTTTTGGGGGAGAGCTATTAAAATTATCTTTTTCTACGTTAAATTTTATTTCTGAATCAATTTGCATACCAAAATTGTAGCGCAAAATATTTTTAAGTAATTCGGTATCTTTGATGATGATGTTGTGTCCGCCTGCAAACCCTGTAAAACTAAAATTTAATTTTTGTATTGAATTACAGAAAAACCGAGATTTTTAAGAATAATATCCCTTATTAGAAGCAATACGATTTGTTCATTAAGTAACATATTGATAAAACGTTTAAACTATATCTTGTCCAAAGACATCCCAGAAATGTAATAGGTAACAGCAGAACGTACCATCCCGTGAATCTCCCAGCTTGGCTTTTTTGTCCCTTTCGCGATACAATTTCACCTGCCTCTTTCTTCCAGCAAGTATTTCGGTTTCAATTTCTACTGACGATGATAATGAGTAATCTCACTTTTCTTCTCATAAGACATGCCATCTGAGACGGCGGATCATTTGCAGATGATTTCCTGTAATTTAGAAGCACACACATAAAAAAAGCTGGGGTCTTTTTTTTCGGTAGTTCCAACGAGGATATATTCGATCATTTGCGTGGTGTTGCGCTCCTCAATTTGATTGGTGAAAGGTGGATTGAATCTTTCAGAAAGATTTCACTTTTAGATGAAGATTTTGATTATTCTTGAATAAATGAAAAATGAGATTTTCTCTGGTATTGTTTAGGTAAAACCCTTTTTTATTTATATACACGATACGCTTCAATTGTAATTTTTTCCTGTAGTTCGAAAATAGATTCATGTTTCCTATTTTTTGTTAAATGCAGTTTCCTAATATTTTATGATTACTAGCCGTCTTTGAGGACCAACTTAGTCAACGAGTTTATTGCTTTATTTTCAATTGAATTCTTTTTGTATAATTTGACATTCATGATTTCCTATAAGGTATTCTTAAGCGTCAAATTATGAAGCATATTATAGCCTTACATTTGTTATTTTTGTTGTGTGTATGAACTTTTTTTAAACAATCGAATCTCATGATATCACATTTACAAAAAAAAGGTATTATTAAAAGATACGAGTAAAAGATTTATGCTACGTGGGTTTTATTTGTTAAATGCAGTTTCCAAATATTTTATTATTAATAGCCGTCTTTGGGGACCAACTTGATCAACGGGAATATTGTTTTATTTCAATTGAATCCCTTATGTATAATTTGATATTCATGATTTCCTATAAAGAATTCTTAAGTGCAAAATTATGAGACATATCATGACCTTACACTTGTTCTTTTTATTGTGTGCATGAACTTTTTTAAAAATGTCGAATCTCATATCACATATAAAAAAATGTATTGTTAAAAGATAAAAGATAAAAGATAAAAGTTGCTTTGGTTTCATTTGTTAAATTACAGTTTTCAAACATTTTATGATTACTAGCCGCCTTTGAGGACCAACTTGGTCAATCAGTTTATTGCTTTCTTTCGATAATATCCTTTTATATAATTTGATACTCATGATTTACTATAAGGAATTCTTAATCGTCAAATTATAAGACATATTATGGCCTTACACTTATTCTTTTTACTGTGTTCATGAAATTTTTTAAAAGTCTCGAATATCATGACCACCAAAAAAATATTTCTCTAAGAGAATGTATTTTCCATAGCACGCATCTTTCATGAATGTTACTTTATTTTCTTATCCTACGTGTAATCTGCGTGGATAATAAAATAAAATCTTTTTCTCTTATCTTTTAACAGAAGAACAAAATGAGGCAATTAATAAATGGTTTGAATTTCATTGCAATAACGGAAATTATTATTGAGATTAATGGAAAAAAACTTTAAATTAGCAAAATTCAGGAAAAATTGAGAGACAATTTAATTGGTTCTATTTAATAAGACAATATTTTGTTTTTTAAGTTGGTGTAGTAATATATTTTCTGTAGTAACATTTTTAAACGCGATAGGAATTTCTTTTAGTTAGTTTAATTTTTAATAATTTTAATCACTTAAAAATTCTAATTAGAATTAAAAGAACAATTTAATAGACCAATCAAATTGCTAAAAGCGATAGCTCTAATTAAAAGGATCTGTAGAGAACAAACATAAATATACACGAACGCGCATGAGCAGATACATTTTTTAAGTAGTAGAGAATCATTCTCATTTTGCTTTGAATGCATTAATGAAGAATATAATGGAATTTAAGAGCAACTATTAATTAATCTGTAAGGAAAATACATTGAAAATTAATTTTTTAATTAAATATCTGCCATTTTTTTCATTTTTATTTTTCAAATAAACAGACGATAATTTCTATTAATATATTTTTGGCGAGATCCTTCATAAATTTCAACAGCAAATGGATAATTTTTCTAAAAATAATTTATATCTCAATAAACTGTTTTATTTCATTTCCTTATTTAATGTTGGCTGGTTTATTATGGTTTAATGACTGAAATGTCATATCTACTCAAGTTGCGCCTTCCTTATTTGAAAAAGAACCGAAAAAGATAATAGAAAAATTAAAAATCAAGAAAGAGGGAAAAAGGTTTGTTTTATGAGGAGTTCTCCTAAGCATATGAACTATGCTGAATGTCGCACTAGAAATTAATATATGACAATATTTTTCCGAATATCGAAGATACCGCTTAACCCCCTTTGACATACGAACTTATTTAACTTTCTAATTAGATGGCACGTCCTATTTTGGTCATTTATTTTTAATTTGATTTTTTTAAATAAAATATGGAGCATTTGGGATATTAAAGCCTATCGAATTGATTTTTTCGTATTTAAATACTTAATTGTGTGGCTTAGCTGCGGACTTGAAATTGAAAATTCAGTAATTCGATGCGCATGTCAGACACGACATTGCATGCGAAGGGGTTAAAAACTGATTAACGCAATTATTCCATAAGTGTGCTCTCCACCCACCTGGGGTGTCTGGATTTCCACGAAAGGTCGCAGCGAGATGTAATTTTCAAAAGTGCTTCAACTCGGCGAATTTCAATTCCTCCGTTCATTTTTCCTTTTATTTTTTTATTCGGGCGAAGTCGGATTATTGTAATTGCACTCATAAAGATAGAGTGATGGTCTAAAATCACTTTGAGGAAGGGTGGTCAGTTTAATTTCATGACTTGAAAGGCGTGTGATGACTAATAGGATCACTCATTCCACTGTATATAATACTTATTAAAGTATACCCGTTCAATAACTTTTTTATTACGTTCTCGCATACGAAATATACGAATGAAAAATATTGTAATCTTCAAAAACTCAAACTCGAGATTTTTATGACTTTCCATGTTTAACTCCTCTCTGATCCTGAAACGTGTATTCTCAATCACATTAAAAATCATATAATTCAAAGATGCTTTGAGTTAAATGTATGAAATTCAGTATATAATCTTTGTAGATTTGTATCAATTTTTGAACGAAATTCAATCACAGGACTTCAAAATGTGTAAAATTAGATGCATTAGTTATAAAATATAAAGTGTAGATTAGTTTTAAAAAACCTTAGTACTTTGGTATCTTAAAGTATAGATCCTTATATCTGAAGTGTAGATTAATTAGTAGAACTATCTGTCTGAAATTTAGATAAGTTTATAATCTAAAGTGTAGATCAATCGGTTTGAAGTGCAGATTAGTTTATAATCTAAAGTGAGGACTTTGAAAATAAAAATTGGAATATTTGTGACATTCTAGATTTTACCGACGACTTTCAATTCATTGATGAGGGGAAGGGGGAGGGGTCAACACTTTAAATAGGTCCCATCGTTCAGGTAGTAGGTCTATACCTTTGCTATATAAAGATGGTGGTTGATTCTAAAGGAATTCCTACACAGCTTCTTTCATTTCGTCGTCCGAAGGGAAATGTGTCTCCTGAAATGATCTCTTAAGTGGCCCAAAGATGTGGAAGTCGTAGGGTGATAAATTCAGACTGTACGGTGGGTGTTCCAACATTTCCCAACGGAATATTTTTAAGGTCGTCTGGATTTCACGGAAGACATGAGAGCGGACATTGTCGTGGAAAAAGATCACTTGTTGTGTGAAAAGACCTGACCGTTTCCTTTTGATTACTCCCAGTAGTTTAGTTGGATTATTGCAGTATTGTGTTGGATTGATAGTGCTCTCTTGGGTAGGGAATTTAATGAAAAAAGGCCCACGACAATCGAAGAATCAGATGCACTATTACCCAGAGTTGTTGCGATATGGAAGCATCTATATAAAAGAACGACTTTACTTTCGATCAATTTCCTCTACCAAGAACAGATTTCACTGTTGAACGCCTTATGCAGTGAACACCTCTAACCGCTCCTTACTTTTTTGTTCGGTGTCGCTGCTATAGCTGCAGTCATTCTGACGTAATCGCAAGTGCTCATTTTTCATTCGGGCAACCATTTGTTGGAGTTTAACTCTGGGCAACTAGAAAATGAAAAGTTTAGCAATCATAGCATTAGCGTCCAGCTTTAAGGTTGCACGAATAATTTGGGAAGGTTCTCCAAAAATTTAATCCTTTATTCAATGACGAAAACAACAACAGAGTCTCTCTTCCAGCTTCTTCGCAAAATAAGAGGAAAATGTTTGACTTCCAATAGATTAAACGTGAGGAGACTTGCAAACCTATTGAATTTTGTCAAGAATCTAAAAAAAAATTCAAGGTCATCTCAGCTCTGTTTGAATTTTAGGGAATTAGTGTTTTAAGTGAATTCACTCTTTTTACATAACATTATACGGGTCATTAACAATAGAATTAAAGTTACAGATTTCCTGAACCTCGCCATAGATAATTTTAGCAATTGAGAAAGAGATCCGCCCAAGAAACTACTTGTCATTTAACACCTGTAATTGTCTTTTAGAGTCAATAGCAATTAATTGTTATTAATCATCACACTAATGACTCTATTTTTTGCAGAAATTATCCATTAGGACTACGGCGAAGAAAGTCCAACACGTAATTAAAAAGTGACGCTTTATTCCATGGGAAAAACTAAAGACAGAAAAAAACACTGTTGAAATATATACAGAGATCAAGATTTTTTAAACTCACAATGCAAACAAACATGATAAAAAAAGAGTTCAGAGAACTTGTTCTGCATTCCTAAAGAGAATTCACTGCATCATTTTAGGCCATAAAGTTTAAGTAAGTTTTTCGAAAGAATTTAGAATTTTCCAAAATAAAACTTCAGATAGCCGTTTCGAATAGAATCAAAGCCAGAATTCTTGTATTTTCTGGAACTTCCATTTTTGTCCCTAAACGGCTGCCAAGGCTGTGTGCCATTGAATTGCGCTCTTTCGGCATTCATAAAATATCACGTAGCTCCTTTTATTAGAGTCAGTGTAACATTTTCACTGTCTACATAGCAGGAAACTTGTACTATAGACTCGCAACGGTGTTAATATTCCTACTGCTATATCGAAGAAACTGCTATGTGGAGCAGTTATTCACTATAATAGAATTATTACTTCTACCTTAACCCCTTAACAGGTTTGCCCGTACTCCGTCCGTGCATCGATTTATCGAATTTTGATAGTTGTAAACAAAAAATAAATCATTCATAATAATTATAATTCAATAGTAAAATGACTTCGAATACGTAGATAAGCAAAGTATTCCATGGATTTACATTTGAATCAAAATAAGAAAATATTCCCGAAATAGAAGGTGTCATCTTATTAGATAGTAAGGAAAATAAACCAGTTAAAGGGTTAAAATCGGGAAAAAAATTCTCCATTATTTTTTCATATTAAAAATTAATAACAAATATTTTATTTGTAAGATTAAATCCAATCGGTGAACATTTTATTCAAAAATATTGTGAATAATAATAAATACATCTCAACATATATTTATAGAAATGAGTAATTTTTATAATTTATTGCATTCTTAGAACTTTTTCCATTTTTGAAAAAAATACACTCATGCGTGAATACTGTAGCAATTATATTAAGGTTTATGATTTAAATGTAATTTCCATTTTTTCTCAGTTTTAAAAATATCTGATTGCTCTCATTAAACAAGTAATCGCTCATTAAAGGCTTTTAAAGTATATAAATAATACAAACATGTCTATAAAACTGTAACTATATTTTTGGATATTGAAACGTGACCTTAATCCGAGGCTACAGTTTCTCATGTCGCAGACTACTAGAATTAACAGTGATAGCATGCTCACAAAATTTTTATTTTAAATTAAATTGGCGTCAATTAATTGGCGACTGTGGCGATATATTGCCATTCTCATATGCCAAATGTAATTGCACATTCTATCTTCTAAACTTCATATTGTTTTATGCAGTGTCTCACCGTCATGAAAGTTGGCTTCTAATATTAAATTGGCACCAGGGTTTATCCATAGAGCAAATAGGAATAAATTGATTCTATTGTATGATGGAAACACTTTTTCCAATTAAATGTAATAAAGTATTTTATAACCAATTTCCATCTTTTCTCAAAAGCGATGAAATAATAGAAAATAATTCTTTCTGAATATTCCTTTTATAAATTCAATCGATAATGTAATGATAGATTAAATATGAAGGTGATTCATAATTATATTAATAATCCTTCTCTAACTCAAGTTTTCATAATATATTTGTCACGCCGTAGTTATATATTATTGATTTTTATCTGTAAAATAGTAAGGTACCTGCTAAAGTTTTGTCGCCAATCGATCCAATTTTCTCTCCCATCAAACCATCGCCCGCCAAAGTCACCTTGCCCAATGAGACTAGGAAGGAAAAAAAAAGCCTTAAATGCATTTTTTTTATCCTCACCTTAACCAAAATGAGATACCTACAAATAGAAAGAAGGCAAGAAAATGATACAGAGCAACAACAGCAAAAAAAAAAAAAAAAAGACGGCGAAATATAATCTAGATGATAATGTAAAAATAATTAGAAAAACAAAAGATATTATTCATATATATCGTTTGCTGTAAAATGAGAGCAGCTGTTAAATGGTAAAGTGAAAAAAAATTCTAGTTATTGCGAATCTTTCAGTGAAATTTCATGAATATATTTTCTCTCTTCTTATTTATAATATTTGAATATCATTTTATAATCGGAAAAGAAAACCCGTGATGCTGCTGAAAAGTTGTATTGCAAATAAATAAATAAACAAAAAATAAGGTTTCAAGAATAGTTAATGAATTATGCCTTTTTTAATAAATAATCGAAGAACATTTTTCAATCCATTGAAATTTGAAAATTCATAATTGATTAAATTCTTGTTCGTAATGAATTAAAAAAATAACAATCGAAAAAATACTTGAATTTTGAATCCTACCTTTCCAAAACGCACATATGTAAATCTTACAGCATTGTATAAATATGAAATAAATGAGAGATATTTAAGTGTTCAGACATTTTAAACGAGGTATCGTTTACAAAATTATTCTTATTGAAGTTTGAAAACTTCTTTAAAACAAGGGATGATTTTTTAAGAACTGCGGAAGGCATTTTAACTACATGTTGTGATCAAAATTCATATAAAACGCACAAAGTAGCATGGATCACAGGGAAATATCAAAATCAAAAAAAGAAAGTACAGGATTTTGTTCGTTGGCTTTATGCATTTGAAAAGATATCTTCCGGAAAAGAGTGTAATAGGTAGGTTTGGGGACTTCATGAAATGGGTAGATTAGCATAACTCGATTAGTCAAAATAAATGCATACTTTTAGTTTTAGATTAAAGTAGTACTTCTCTTTTTGAAAATTAAACAAAGTTTAGAAGAATCATGTTTAAAGATGTGATTTTATTTTATTTATCACATAAATAAGCAATAAAGTTTTTGATGAACAAGTAAGAAGCTTTAGTTTATAAATCACAGCTGCATTCTTCTCTTTAATGTTTTTAATGAATGTTCACATTTAATTAAGAACATTTTTCTGATTATGTAAAGTTCTTTGTTGCATTACGCCATATTTGTGTATCCAAGATTAAATACTTGAGTACTCCCCCTTCCCTCAAATGTTCGTCAGACCCTGTTTGGAATCTTATTGCTTAATCCATTCGCTGCCAACCACGAATATACTCGCGGTTGGCAGGGTGTTACCTATTGCCAGCACGAATATACTCGTGATACTTTCAATATATTATAACATACAACTTGTCAAACTTGCAAACTTTTTATGGCCACAAACATAAATACTACAAATGTAAAAACTTGAAAAAAAGCTACAAATAAATTGTTTATACAAAAATTCTACTTTATTTAACCCATTCGCTGCCAAGCCTAAATTGTATGAGGTTAATCCCATTGCCAACCACGAGTGTACTCGTGTTCGATTTTTATACATGTAAATGATTATTTATGACAAAATATGTGTATTTATTTTTGAAATAATAAAACATAGATGGACAATAACACTCAAAACAGAAATGGCAATGGGAATAACTTCATACAATTTAGGCTTGACAGCGAATGGGTTAATTGTAAAACTGGCAATGTGGCTCAATATGTTCTTATACGGATTGAAATAAGAATGCTTAAATGCCAGAAACATAATTTGTAAGTCATGAAAAGATGAAAAAATTCATTGGTAATGACATTTTAATACATGTATTGCATTTATGGCAAATTCGATGTTCTGCAGAGATAAAGGGAGATAATATAAGTAAAAAAAATTGTAGACGAAACCTGGACCAGAGTGTCTGTAAGCATGGAAGACAGTTTAATTTCGAAGAAGTGTCCAAAAAAAATTAACATGCCATCTTCGAATTAAACTACATTGTTTCAATTTTAATCAGATTGCAAATTCAGGAAACCGTTTTTAGATAATTCCGGATTTGACTGACATGATGGAAGGTTTTTTTTTATCCATTCATTTTCATTCGAACAACAAAGGAAATGGAATAGTTAATGATACGTCACATCTCTTAACCCGGAGCAGCATGAGAAAAATAGTTAAATTAGTTTATACAAATACACCACTTGGTTCCATCAGAAGCAAAAACGAGCTTCATCTATTTCGACATTCGTGAGAAATATGCAAAATGGCGTCTGAGAATTATTTCGCTTTGCCAACAACAGCACCTTTCATGCATCACTGGTGCAGTAAGCAATAATTTCTGCAGCAATTCCTGTGGGAGTCAAAGTCGTTGCCCTTTCAAAATGCCGCCGAAAGAAAGACCAATTAGATGAAAAAAAGATTTTCGGAAATTTTGAATTAGACGATGTCATGATATATAAAGATTGTTAACATTTGGAGAGAATCATCAAATTGTGTTTCGGGTTTAGAATTTTATTTTTGCGATGATGATAAGTGATACAGGATTATTAAAAATGCTGTGCAAACGATAAATAACCAGTTTGAGGGATTGTTCTAATTTGGACTGTAAGACTGACTCTAAGTTTTCAATCACTTCATCAATTTTTGTTAAATAAGATATGTTATTCATAAGATAACAGGACATGATTATTGATTTTGACAAACTCAATTCTACTATATTTCCATGAAATAAATTTTATTTAGACTTGCGCAGTCTAAAAGCTTAAGAATTCGACATCAATATAAAAAAAATACAAACTTGAAGATATTTAGAGAAATTCAACATTTTGGAATTACAATTTAAAAATAGCAAATTTTTCCAACTTTTTTTTTCAAAACAATTTCTACCTTTTGAGGATTAAAGAGGACTTTTAAAATGAAATAAATAAATAATTTTTTTAAATAATTGTGAAACTATGTATAAAATTTACGTAAATATACTAAAAATAGCAAATTAAGAAAAGGATTCATAGAACCGAAACGAAGAATAAAAGATGATTTACCGACAAATATTTATTGATTTTTCATAAACAAACTTTTGGTTTTAATTATTTTTTGATACGGTACAAATAATATTTTTTATGTAATTATATTTTTTCTTATAAACGAAACTCTTGAACTTTTTTTTCTGAAATATTTATACATTACTTATTATGCGCATATTTTTGTTTATTGTCTAAAAATTCTATTTGATATACAGAAACTGTACAAATACAAAGCAGCTCCAAGAAAATATGAATGGTGAGATTGCCAATTTATGGAAGCTCAATATATAAGGATTCATATGTATATTTTTAAATTTTTAATTACTTAAAAATGTATCGAATAATGCTACGATTGTCAATTAGAAATAAATAATAAAGCTTTTTTAAATAATACTTTATCTTCATTTTTGATAATCGTCTGATATAAGTTCAAGATTCAGATAACAGGCATCTTTCACTTCTTAACCGCAGTTAAATCTTTTCATTTTTTCCATTTTAAGTATTAGTAAAAGAAAAAGAAGAAACACGAAACAACGTACAGAAAGAAAAAGAAATTCCGAAGAGCTGGAAATCTCTGGAATTATCTTGTCAAACAAATTATTTAACTCTTTTATTATCGTTTGTTTTCTTCCTTTTTCCATTTTTATATGTTTTGATAAAGGAATAGAACTGAAAAAACATATATTCAACGCAAAATTTATTATTTGAAAAAATTTAACAATCTGCTGCTTTGAAATAACAATTTTTATATTTTTCTTCGAATATCTTTTTTTTTTCTTTTCTTCTATTTTGTGGAAATTTAGTTTCTTTTTTTTTCAAGTTTATCGTTCAGTTTTTCAAACTCTTGTATTGTTCTTTTTCAATCATTATACACAATGACTTTGATTTTTGAAACATTTTTTTATTCATTTTTTTTATTTTATCTTTTTATAATTAAAATAATCTTTTTATAATTAATTGATTATATTAATAAGTAATAAATAAATATTCAGTATTTTGAGCTAAATGTCAAAATTAGCTCAAAATACTGAATATTTATATATTACTTATTAATATAATCAATTAATTTTTTATTGTTTCATTTCCAAAGTAGTCATAGAAAAAGGTAGTTCATTCTTACTTAAATTTCCCTGAAATTCTTATTAAAAAATAAAAATAAAATATTCATAGTTAAGAACCAATTTATAATTTAAGAACAAGGAAAGTCAATGTTCAGGACGAACAGACGGATCGGCAATAGCGGCTAAAAATAATAAAACAAATATCGTTTCATTCCTCGGTCAAACATATTAATATCAATAACGAATGTTGACAATAGTTGTTGTGTATTAATTTGACTTGTTGCTTATTAATACTCATACTTGTGTATTAATTTGATATATGAACAAATAATAAAAATATCAAATGTTTTAATGTGAGAAGAAAGATGATGCTTTCTTTGTTTAGTAATGACAGGAAAACAGAAAACGAATAATGGGCGTGGTAAGAATAGAAGGAGGGGAAAAAAAGAAAGAGAGAAAAAAAATAAGAAAAAAATTTGACGAAGGAAAGAAAAACCCGATGTTAATGGGAATGCATGCATCATCCGACCCTAATGCTCTTCTTAAATCCGAAGAAAAAAGAAAATGTGAGAAGAAAGAGAAACAGTAATAGAGCTCTCCAGTTCTAATCCAATTTCCTTCGAGGAAAAACAGTTGGGTATGGAATGCCGTGATGTACGTGTTGAATAAGTTACTTGGAAGAGCCTTATCAACGTCGTGCATTTAATGGAGGCTATTCTCATGACAAGCGTAGTTGCACATGCTATCTAACTGTACATTCTTTTAAATTGTACTGTGATTGCACATCGTCATTTTACAAGAAGTATAATAAAATTATTTAACTATAGCCATCAATAAGTTTTACATTAACCTAAGAAATAAATAAAATAGGGGTAAACATAAGACGGTAGATTGAAATTAAATAATGAATTTTGTTGTGAGGAGAAGGGGGGGGTGTCTTGTGAATCATGAAGACTCACGAGGCGGGACTTTTATCTTCCGTTTAGAACTGAAAAGTAAAAGTTAATGATACGAAAAAGGAATCACTGAGTACAGAATGCGAAACTGAATAACAAAAATTTTATCGAAGAATTTAATCAATTTTTTAAATATATTTAATAAAAAAAATCACATGATACTAATTTATCTAATGTCTGTAAATACAGTGATTTTCACAGTCCAGTTCATTGGTCGTTTTCGTATCTTTCTGCTTTCTATCAGTTAATCGAGAATGGGAAGAAGTTGTCGCTACTTTTTAATGTGCCGAGTGGAAACGTTTCCTGCTTCTGTTCTTGCATGACTAAACGCATGATTACGTATTCGGCTATGCAATACAAAATTTAGCCGGCTTCCTGGCATAAGGGTAGAGTGCCTTTCCCGTGATCTGGGCGTCCCGGAATCGAGTCCCGGTCAAGACAGGGTTGTTCTTCTGTGTTCTATCTATGAAGAGTATGAATGTGCTCACTGTAAAAATGGACTATGCAAACAAATGAGATAACGTGTAAGTCATATTCATATGAGCTAGAATTCAGACTTCTGCCCTCGGGTGCTCAGGGCTCCATGCCCTCAGAAGCTATTACATGCTCTATTTCCGTTGTAAAGCGGATGCGTCATCATCATCAGTATAAAATTCGGTCGGCATCCTGGCATAGGGGCAGTGCGTCTTCCCCGTGATCTAGGCACCCCCCCATGATCAGGCGACCTTGTTTAATCATTATTGCTCTTCTGTTTTCAATGTGTTAGGTTTGTGAATCTGCCTTAATGTAAAAAGGGGCTGTGCAAGCAAATGAGAGAGTAGCAAAAGTCGTACTCTCGGGCCTAGTTGGCGCTACTACGATACAACAGACGCTCATTAGGCTTAAATAGTTGACTGCCTCAGCGAGCTTGTCCATGGCAAGTGCCATAACAATAAACACCAACAACAGTACAAAATTTAGAATAATATACAAATTAATGCATAAGCATATAAGAAACGCACTAAGAAGCAGAAGCTGTATAGAAAAATAACAGAATTTAATGTAAGAACCCAAATTACATAAAAACATAAAATAATTGTATGAAGAATGAAGAGTTATATGTATAAATATGCAGAAAAAATCACTTTTATTGCAATTATTTTAAAAATAACATAACCAGTTAAATAAAAACACAAGAAACAGCAAAAATAATACTAAGACCTTTAAATTAAATAGCAATAGATAACACAAAGAGAATACACATCAGGAACCAGAATAAAAGAAGAATGAATGGATTATCATTCGAAAATGACCTGAGGCATTTCACATGTATCATGCGAGCTGTAGAATTTTATGGCTCAAGGACCAGATTTGTCCATGATGCGCCAAACATATGGTTGGACAACCACGCGTGCCTGAATCAGCTCTATCAAAACATCATTAAATTCGTTATGCCAAAGGTGCCATGGCTTCGAAAAATAACAGCGAATCTCACAGGAAACAATTGATGATAGAGAAGTTCAAAAATAACAAAATGATTCGGAAAGAATAATGTGCTAACAAAAACAAGTAATATAAAAAAAATTAAGTGGATTCCTACTTAGATCAACAAAGAAATTTTTTATTTTAGTTATTTTTTATTAAATAATTACAATTAATATAAATAATTTATCAAAAAATTATTCATTTTCGTAAGAATGGAGCTCGTATTTTTCACCTTCAAGCGAAAAATACTGAAATCCTCGCATTTTCCCTTTTTCCCTAATTAAGCTATAGCCTATTGATTTTAATTTTCATCTTAAACTGATAACACTCTATTTAAAGTATTAAAAATTAGTTGTTGTTAGTTATGGCACTTTTTCAAGCCCGTAGACAGGCCTATCTGCGATTTAAGCCAATTGAGAACCTCCCGTTTTTCAGTAGCGCCAACTAGGGCCAAGAGTACGACTTAGCTACACACACATCACAACCCTTTTTATGTGGCGGACTTCATTCATGCAAATTCATTCATTCATTCACAGATCGTAATTTAGCTCTGGAACAGAGAGCGATCACCTCTGAACTAGTACCCACAGTGGTATAACTCTCGATATGGAGGACTTAGTGACCACGACAGATTTAACGTGCGCCAGCCACCACACATATACACACGGAGAGTTTTCAGTTGTTGGGTTCGACTCGAAGCCCTACCAACCAAGCAGCCGAATCCAACCCCCTACTAACCGGGTTATTTCATATTTGATTAATAATTATTTAAAAAAATCACTCCCATATGTACATTCTCATTGATCAAAGCATGCTTTTTCCAAATTTGGTACCTGCAGGTTGAATTGTCTGATCTGTAAAACCACGAGAGAAGCACATGTAGAAAGGAAGAGTGAAAGATATTTTTCCTTTGTTACCAATAGAGATTTAAAAAAAATTTAAACTATGACTGATGTCTGAAATATCCTTCTTTTTCACAAATGTTAGTAACAAATTACTCGTCTGTATTTCAAAAATCCGAATGAATTGCTGAAACATTAATGTTTTGTAATGACACTCAATTTCAAACCGCCGTTTTGATGAGTCACTTTCTTGAAAATACATTATAGGTATTTCCAGGTAGAAAGAACTACATAGTCATTATTAAAAGAACTTCAAAATCAACAAAATCTCTAAACAACAGCAACAAAATTTTATCAAGGTCTGCCAATGTTTCTTTGCGTATGAGGTATATTGCTCCATTGAAGGAAACCATGCATATATTTCTACCTCCAAATAATGACATTGGTGTTTCAACATTCATTTCAAAGAGGGAAAAACCTTTCGGGCATTTGTGTATAAACTAAATAGGAAAATTTTAAACTCTTTTATAATTTTTTTGTCTATTTTACCACATTTGTTTGGTATTTGATTTTTTTAAATCATAGTTTGACAATAACTCAGATATTTAACATTAAATAAACATTCCAGCATTAAAAAATATTAAAATGAAATATGCTATGTTTATTTCGATGTATCATGTCAGACCATCATTTCTTGAACGGCCAAGCACCACGTGCTCGTGCAAGTCAAATTGTATTTTTATTCATTTTAATTGTTTCATTGAATAAACCACAACATAAACACATCAGAAATAACAAATTAAATACCATTCAATTGATATGGCTCTAAAGCCCATTATGTTTTGTTTTTACATATAATTTGATAAGGAAATCATGAGTATGAATAGAAATCATGAGGAATAATTGACAACTCATAACTAATATAATACTCAAAACTTAATACATACAGTAACTCAAAACTTAATACATACAATAACTCAAAACTTAATACATACAATAACTCAAAACCTAATAGAGGTAATTGTTGAAAAGTTTCAGTATAGGTCTCAAATTATGTATGCTATGAAAAGAGACAAAAATTTGACAGTTGGTAAAATAATTTTTTATTAAGAGGCATTTATAGCAAAATACAGATGTGTATTAATGGAAAAAAATCTACACACATTTCCTTCCTTAATTTATTTACATTTCAAAATTTCTCATATATTTTGAATTATTTATAGATCAATATGGCCTTTAATTTGTGTGTAAAGAAAATTATATTTGTGGCAATTAGCTTAGCTGGTTTGTTAAAAGGTCATTAAAACTTTTTTTACAAATTAATCTATTTCTCAAAAAACATCGTGTTTAGAAAAAAGAACTTTTCAGCCATTTTCGTGTTTGTATTTGAAATACAAAAAGCAAAGTTTAAAAAAATACCACAAAATAATAAAAAGTCATTAGAAATCCAATTTTTCAACATTTTATTCCAAATGTTACCGTTCGCCTTAATTGAAATCAAACAAAACTAAATTTTCCCAGCAAACCAGTCGTTTGCCAAAGGCGGCTAATATTTAATAAAAAAAAGGCTAAGAAATGTTACAATAAACAAATGGGTTAGACAATAATTTACATTCTCTAATGCTGGGTCAGGAAAAAGATAAGAACTCGTAAGTTTATCGATTATTTTATTTTATTGAACATTCAAAAAAATGTGTGGTTTCAAATATCTATCAAATATCTCTTTTTAAGATGTCGGAACACATGTAAGTTTAGCAGTAGCTACGCCTAATCAGTAGATACGGACTTTCTACATATTACTTCTATTCTATTTAATGAATCGAATTTCAATGAAATCTGGATCCTGACACCATGATTTCGGCTGAATTACAACAGCAATAATCTGAACAACCCATTAAAAGTCTGCTACTGATGATAGATCCTCTGTATATTCCATCTTGTAACTCATTAAATGCCCATCAATTGCATGTAACCATTGGAGAAGGGAAGACTAGCTTCCTTATTATTTGAAATGAATAATAATTTGATCCATTCTTCCGATAACGTAACAACTGTCAAACAGGGGGGAGATCTAACTAGCCTGAGGTCGTAACCGTGATAACGGCCTGGTAAAAAAAAGTTGTTCTTCTTGACAAGTATTTGATACGACTAGATCGAGTAATTTATTTAAATTAACCTAGTAATTCGAATGGGGTAATTTTCTCTCATTGTATTAATATTTTCCGGGTCTGTAATTTGACTCCTGGTTTATTGACTGCTGCCAAATTTTCAAAGGAAAATAAATAAGTATCTTGTACGCACTTGCGTAAATTAACAAGCATGTCTAGAAATTAGAACAACCTCCAAGTATAGAATAAGTCCACTTAATAAAATATCCACTCTAATACGTAGTTTAATTGCTCATCTATACATTGTATAAAATGAGGTTTTTTGATAGCGTCTGTATGTTTGAACCACAAAAACTCGAGAAATAGTTAAAGGATATTGGAGATATTTATACCATTTTGCAGAGCATCTTTTGGAGAAGGTTTTAATGGAATTAAGTCATATCAAAATAAAAAAGAAGTTTTATAATTGCAGATTTTAACTTTGCACTTATCCACACATGCTTGAAAACCTCAAACTGCGTATGTGTGTAAGATCTGTGGTAGGCTTATGCGATACATTTCTTTGTTTAGTCTGCTTTTAAAGAGCGATTCAAAACCCATTATACTCTCCCCCCCCCCAAAAAAAAAGAAATTCAACCTTGGTCGGAGGAGGAAAGAAACGTTCGGTTAGCGAATGTCTGAGAAATAGTGCCCGCACTCAGAGAAAGAGAATCTTCTGATGAGAGAAATAATTGTCTTTCTTTAGATCGCACTGCAACTGAATTGCGGAGACAGAATGAATCTATTGAAGAGCGAAATGATCGCCTGTGTTTTGTCAACGGACATGTCGTATTTTTACCTTGTTTCTGAATGTGTGCTATAAAAAATTTCTTTGTATCTATTTTTGATCATTTCTAAATGTATTTTTATGTTTGTTTGATGCTTAACATGTCCATGTCATATAGGGGATTGACTTAAAGTTTAAAGCTAATTTTTATTCTTTGTTTCTATGTCACTGGCAATATCGTGCAGGTACTGCTAGTTTCTGTACAATCAGAAATATCAATGATTTATAGAATCGTATTTTATATTGTATCAGTAAATAAATGTTTTATGGAAAAATTTAACGCAATTTTTCTGATAGTTTTTTTATGAATAATTTTTAGCAAAATATTCGAAGCATTAATATTTTAAACAAAATGCCCATTTTTCTGCCATCAAAACTAACAGAGATATGAAATTTTATAACCTTGTTTTAAATTATTTTAATGATTGCTTAAGGATTATCTAAAATAACATAGTTCAAAGCTTCATAACTCGGTCACTTTTGATCATAGAAGGACTGGGCTTTTTTTTGTTTAAAATGTTAGTGCAACAGGAATATTTTACCTAATATGATTAATAACATTGGGAAACTATATAAAAATTTAGATTTGATATTTTTTTTCTGAAATTAGTACCTAAAACTTCACAAAACATAATTCTTTTCTTCATTTTTCTGACTGAAACTGTATGCCTCTCCCTAATGGACAACTAGTATAATTTATAACAAAAATATAGTTTGTGTTCTGTTTCATTAAAAATATTTTATCATAAAATAGGAAAAATAAAAATTTATGTAGTTTTGTAGTGGGGTGTTCGGGGGTTCTAATAAAATAGGTTTTGTGTGACAATTATTTATTAGAAAAAGTTACGTTACACACAACACAAGATAATTTTGAAAATTTATACAAACACAAAGAAGAGTTAGAGATGTGTTCATTTCCATTGCTTGGGCTTGGGTGTTTTCGCTGTTTGCGCTCACCAGTCTCCGGTTACAGTTAATCCGGTTAAGCTAATAGTGGCTGATACAGTTTTTTTTTTAAAAAAAAACATTTTTCTGTTTATGCACTTAATGCGCTAAGTTACAAAATTTTACATATTTTTTTCAAAAATCGAAAGGTTGAAGGTCGGAGGAAATTTTGTGAAAGATAAGGTGCCGAGAAAAGCACCCGAAAGAAATTGGCCCATTCAAAGTGAGGCACGGCTGAGAGAGGCATTCGAAATAATAGTTAATGAAAATTGAAAATATAGAGAGAAAAAACGAAAAGCACGGGCCGAGAATAATAAAAAAAAAGACTGTCATTCAGTTAGCTGCGGGAAAAATGGATCTGTGGCTAGATTAGACCAACTATTGCCAAATTCAATGGGCGTAATCCTTGATCCCACAACTAAGCATCTATTGCATAGGGAGAAAACGTCGATGTTTTCTGGGAATGGTTATTGAACAGCCCAAAATCACACATGTCCTACTTGTAGATTCATTCTTTCTTTACTTTTATTATTTATAGTCTCATTATCCTCTCCAAATATATTATTAATTGACGTAGGCACTTAATGGCCAGGCCATCTCGGCAGCTACAATGACTGGAACTGTTCTGAAGTCCCAAAGGCCATCACCATCCTCGGCACAACCTTTCCATAAGGAAGTGCGTCCCACCATCTATAAAAAATAGCCAATCCCCAACTCTTACTGTATGAACCAGAATAACGAGAACTAACCACTATAAAGGAAGCTCCTATTCCTCATTTTTGATGTGCCCTTCCAGTACGATTCTTTTTATACAGAAAAAGCACAATACAGCTAAAAAGCAATTTTTAAAATTATTTGAGGGGTTGCTTAGTTTCAGAGCCTTGATGGATGAGTCGCAGCTGTAATAATGCTTATGTTATACATCAAATGTATCGCAACATTTTAACCACTTAACTGTTTTGCCCGTATGCCGTACGTGCATTGATTTATCGAATTTTGATGGTTGCAAACAAAAAATATTCAATAGTAAAATGACTTCGAATACGTAGATATGTCAAATATTCGATGGATTTCCATTTGAATCAAAATAAGAAAATATTCCCAAAATAGAAGGTATCATCTTATAAGATAGTAATGAAAATAAAACTGTTAAGGGGTTAAAATTGGAAACCTTTTAAGCGCAACTTTTGGAAGAAAAAAGACAAGGTCAGCATGTACATAGATACTTGAAGATAAATGTATGCAGTTAGTCCATCATGTGACTATGATATCACGACAATAATTCTATGTCCAGAAATAAATTTATATATATACTTGCTTAAACTTTAGCAAACATCCGTATTTCTATTCGCTTGAATCAGTATATCTTTGCTCCCAAGAGAAAAATACATTATTTTGAATTTTTAAAATATGTTTTTCAGCTTAGATTAAAATAAATGCTGTGTTCTTCCTGATTTCCTAGGGAAATAAAAAAGAACAAATGTTCTGTTGACCGGAACAGTAAAAAGGTTTTTTCAGGGAATACAAACGAAAATAGATATAATAGCATGTATTTTTATGATTTTTCGGAAGCAGACCATCCACTTAGGCTCGCGAAATGAAGTTTTAAATCTTTTTCATTATTGTCAAATGGACTATTAAAGGTATGCTTCAATTATTTTCAATTAGGAATATTTCAATAAACCTTTAATGGACAAAAATAATCAAATTTATTCAAAAAACGCAATTGGGAAATAATTCATCGGATTTTATTTCGTCTTTTCCTATTCTGTAATGCTATAAGGAGTATTTTATAAATAAAACTTCCAAGTTTGGAGATGAAACATTTAAAAAGACGGGGATTTATCCGGTTTCGAAAATGGAGGATAATCGTCGTAAAAACCAAAAAGGTAGAAATGTTGTCTTTTTTTTTTTTTTTTTTTTTTTGCAAATACCCCACATTTAAAATAATTTCCTTATTTTTAAAAAAAGTTTTTGAAACAAAAACAGGATTAAATAAAGAAATTCAATTGCAGAACTATAAAAACAACATGCATATAGTCAGTAAGTCCGCTTTGAGAGACGTATGTTTTGGATTAAATGTGACATCCAAAAATAGATGAAACATTACACAAACTCTAACATTTTTATTGACAACAACATATATTTTTCAAACATTTAGAATTGGTAAAGAAAACATTAAAGACGAAAAATAATTCAAAACAGCTGAACTCACCCTTACGATAAACAACTTTGTTTAGGAAAACTTAATGATATCGTATCTGAAACGAGAAGTAACAGCACAAATAATAGCAATAATTACTTGAAAATCTGGAATTATCAAAAAATACTGACATGAAATTTCATCTATTATTAAACAGGCGAAATTCAAAATTGACAGCCGATATATCGGACGTTGGCTCGAGGAAGGTAATTTTAGTTTTAAATATTTCGAATATTTTGTAAACGATTTGGGTCTTTATGGACATAGTCGCGAAAGTTCCCAAAATGACAAAATTTTTGAAGGGAACTGGTAGGAAGTTAAGGCTTTATCTGGGGTCAATAGTTTTTCTCAATATCAGACCGTACTTGCTGTAATGGGTGGGCTTTCTGCTTATAGAGCATCCCAGTCTCTAGTTTGTATTTTATGGAGCAGTATTCATCTTTGATGGTATTGCTCAAACACCATAACATTCATAAATACAAAATGCTGCAGAGACCATTTTTATGATTAATGATGAAGGAAAATTTCTAATGTCTTGAACTCTGGTCATTGTGGAATTAATAATTTAATATAGATTAAGATTTAATAAAGGAGTGTCAAAAATTAACGTAAGATTTGAATTTGCAACCATTCGTGCAATAAAATGCTGGCAACCCTATTATAAAACCATTTGAGAGCTGGTATTTTAGGGTTAGTAAAAATGGAACGCTACATGATATAACAGGTGTTAACGAAAAACTTTAATTAGGTAAATAAACATTTCTTTTTCTTTAAATAGTTATATTTTTATTGAATTGCAAAGTACAAAGGATATGGTTATATAAGGAATGATACATAGGGCAAAGAACTTCCACGGCTTTGCTGGCAGATATATATTGTTACAAGCGGGCGACCTCCACGAATGCGCACCGGAGAAAACGTTGGCGACGCTTCACAAGGAGCTTCGTGCCAGCCGAGTTGATTTGGCGAGGTGAATATTCAGGTAGTCCCAGACAGTTCGCGTTGCTTCGCGTGCTCGCTCGTTTGACTATATAAGGGACGGGTTGACGTAGTTTCGGCAGTTGCCTCTTGAAAGAGAAGCGTCTCTCTGGACTAGCGGATTACTTTTCTTGCTTGTTATTGGTGAGTTGTGTTTACGTTTGCTGTGAACGTTGTATAATTGAGCTCGCTGTGATTTACTGTTTGCTGTGCTATACGATAGCTGTTTTGCAGTCTGTTTTTATTGTGCGTAAAGCTTGCATTTACGCTGTAAGTGACTGTTAACTGCTGGATTGTTTTTATATGAAGTTTTACTTTGTCAAGTCATCCTGTAAATAGCTGTAAATAAATTTGTTTGTGCTGTCTTCAAGTAAAGTCCATTCAATCCAAACCCGCTACGTTAAAATCGTAACAATATCCGGTTGCCCCTGACCATTTTGCATAAACGTGCTGAATTTTGTTGATGCAGTATTGAATTTTCTCTTTCAAGCATGCGTGCTTGTGGTCTTGTTGGTAAAGATCTTTGACTTTAAATAACCCCATAAAAACCAATAGCGTTAAATCACATGATTTAGGGAGCCAATTCTCAAATTCTTGAACTGGAATTTTTTTATTATTTTTGAAATATTATTCAGCAATGAAAACACGTTGTTCTATCATGTAACGGTCCATTTTTACTAACCCTAAACCACCAACTGTCAAAAGGCTTTTTTAAAATAGGTTTACTAACATTTTATTGCACAAATGGAGGCAAATTCAAATTTTGCTTTCATTTTGGGGCACCCTTTATTAAAAATATATTCTTCTTGGATACATGATCCAAAAAGTGAAGATAGATGAGTAGGTACTTTATAAAAAATTTCAAGATAATTAATCCTTGTTTCAGAAAGAATGATTGCTTTTTTTTCTTCTTCTTTCTGATTAAGATAAGTCTTGAGCGTGGGTCATCTACTTAACTCAGTTTTAAACAATTGTTCACCCACGACTCAAGTTTCAGGTCCACCCAAGATTTAGATTGTTGAATTCTTACTGGTGAACTTCCGCACGTTTGACCTTTGATCTTCTAAATATATGGATTTACTGTGGATGCTACTCAGTCTGGAGAGAAGAGACTGAAAATCTCACTACATTTTTCTTGCTTTATTACCTTTTTGAAAAAGAAGAAACAAATTGCACAGCTTCAAACCTACTGTTTCTGATTTTTCAATATTTCGAAAAAGTGTTTAGCTACTAAGCATAATGAAAGAAAAATACGAGGGAAAATCAAATAGTCTTTGTGCCTATTTTTTAAAAGGCAAAATACGGATGTGAATACAAAGCAAACATATACATTCCCAGCAGTGAACGTTCCTTGAACCGTACGAGCCGTATCTGCCTTTTCCTCCAATGAGTGGCGCTGCTATCACTCATTTAAGATGGCGGTTGTTCTTCAGACGTCCACAGCTTATGAGCAGCGAAGTGTTATTCGTTTTCCATGGAACAAGGGACAAACGCTCTTAGAATTCACAGGGAAATGCATCCCATCAACGGGGAAAAGTGTCTCTTTGTGTCTTTGAGAAGTGTCCAGTGGTGGTGTCGTGAGTTTCAAAAAGGTCGTGAAGACTTGCATGAGAATGAGCATTCACAGGGACAATCTGGAACACCCCTCTAACAGTCCAGACCTTGCCCCAAATGATTTCCCCGTTTTCGGTCCACTGAAGAAGTTTTTGACAGGACAGAGATTCACATGTGACGAAGAAGAAAAGAACACGGTCCGACGGTGGTTCCATAGGAAGTCGGAAGAATTCTACCACATGGGAATATCTAATTTAAGTGCTGCGATGGGACAAATGTCTGAACCGGTGTGGTGACTTTGTGGAGAAATAATGTAAGGTATGTAGTACACTACGTATATTTGTAAATATCTGTATGTACCTGTTTTTGGCTTATAAAAAATAAGCTCAAACACTTTTTGATTTGCCCTCGTAAACAAGTATTATTAACGCATCGGCAATATCAGACTAATTATTGAAGGAAAGTTTTTTTGAATTAGCAAAAAGAATGCTTAATCTTCATTTTAATCTCATTTGAACTGCATGACTTCTGTTCAATACGGCCGAACAAATTCAGTAGAAAATTTGTTCACACGGCCCTCAAATTTCTATTTCATAAGATAGAAAAAAGCAAACATATCCATGCATGAAAATAGCATTTTATTTTTCCTATCATTTTCAGTATATTACGAAATTTTTCCATATATTTGGAAAAAAGTATCACCAGAAAAAATTATTTAAAAATAAAGCTTATTAATTTTTAAATTAGTAGAAAAGGAAGACGTTAATTAAGGCAAAAAAATAAAAAAAATGCAGGCTAATACATTTCTTTGATTTTTACTTTTACAAATGCAAAATATACAAAAGGCAAGTACCTACTGAAACCGACAAATGTAAAAATGATTCAGAATAATAAATTTCTTTGATTTTTATTTTCTTGAACGCGAAATTTACAAAGGAAAAATAGTGTTAGCGACAAATATATTATAACGACAAATTTGGGCGAATTTAAAATTTAAGGCAACCTAAATTCGAAATTATATTTGTCTATGAATACAGTAATTCAAAAATGCTTTGAGATGGGTAAATGAAATTTAGTAGCTAGAATAACGATACTAAATTTTATTAACAGCTGTCATTTTCCCTTTTCCGCCATCAATGCCTTTCTCTATTTACTTCTGCAAATGAATTTGAATTTTAAGTAGAAAAGTTTGTTTACACTTAATTTGTGGCGCGGTCCAAAAAATAGAAAGAATCATCATATTCTTCTTGCAATATTTATAATTATTGTATTATAAAAAAATAGTTAAGAAACATTTCATATTTTGAGGGAAATATATTCCTCTTTTTTTAGAATGGTGATGACGTGTCCGCTTTACAACGGAAAGAAGGGTACAGTAAGTTCTGAGACCTTGAGTATCCGAGGGCAGAAGTCTGGCTTCTAACTCATATGAAGACAATGCGCAGTTATCACTTACGCTTGCAAAGTCCCTTTTTACAGGGGGGGGGCATAATCATAACCTCACAGATAGTACACAAGACAACAACTATGCCCTAACTGGGACTCGAACCCAGGACACGAGGAAGATACGTTACCTCAGTGCCAGGACACTGGTTTCTTTTAGCATGGAATAGGAGAATATGAAAATTTAAAGTTCACTTAACGTCCCATTATTTAAAGCAACACCAGAGATATTTTGGTGTGAATTTGGAAATTTAGAAATATGGAGAGATGATTAGGATGACACCTAAGTTGATACCCTTTTTTACACATTTCTGAACATTTGACTATGACGGATTTATTTAGATAACACCGCTAAGGTGGATTTTAGATCGATTCATGTCTCGGACCCAGATCCCAACAATACTGTAACCGAGATGTTACCAGAATAGTTATTGCGGCCATGCGGTTACGAAAAAAAAAAGCAGAGATTTTGGAAACTAGAGTCAAATAAATTCAAAAAAGAACGTTTGATTAACCAATAAACGCTTCTATTCCAAAACCGCTCAGTAGGAAATTAGGCTTTTGATGCATTTTGTCTAAGCATGACCAGAACCAGGAGAATGTTTCAAATAGTTTCTTTTTGAACTTTTCTCATGCTTCGACGAAACACAGATAAGGCTAGAAAGAATATTTACAGGTCTTGGTATCAGGAAGATGCTGAAAATCACAAAAAAGAAAAAAGAAAAAAAGACGAAGTGGAGAAAGTCTTCAAATTGTTCAAACTACAAAACAATAGTTTTCTTGAAAACTAAAAAGATTCAGATTACAAATGCATTGTAGAACAGGCGTTAAAAATTTCCCCCAAGATTTAAAAATGTTGAATTAACTTAAAATTCATTTTTTTCCTTTTATAACTGGCCTATTATTTTGAAATTTTAAGCATAATTCAGTGCGGAACACGATGAAAAATTTCACCAGAACATAAAAGAAACGGGAATAGAAAATGACTATTAAGATGATTGACGACTATTGTTGTTGAAAAGAAACGATTCCTGATAAGTCAACAACAACAAAAAAATGAGAAAAAGAAGAGAGCTACTATAAGAAACTGTAATCTTTTCCCTAAACTCAATTATCATTTGAATCATGACAGACAGAACTAGGATATAAATGCAAAAATATGAATTTAAAAGATAATTTAAATAAAAATATCACAATATTTTGATTCGAGTTATTTTCGGCGATATGAAATCGTTTCATGAACTAAATATCGTTTGGCATATTTTTTTAAAAAAACGAATCACAGTTTTGAAAAGCAGCGCTAAATGTAAATAATCAGATCTCAGGATTGAAACAATTTGAGAAAACTAACTTTTATCGCAAACATGTGAGATCATTTTTTACTGATGTAACTTATGCTTTTAAATTTGTTTATTCTATTGATAGAAATCTAATTTCCCGAAGCTTCTGATTCGTTTTCACACAAAAAAGAAGTAAATGTTGTTGTTTTTACCTGACACTGTTAAAAAAATCTTTCGGCATATAAAAAATGTTAAAACTTTTTCTTAAAAAAAGTTATTCCAGCGATAGAAAGTCCTAAGTTTGTTATGTTTTTGAAAAAGCGACTCTCTATTTTAGATGACTATCAAACTGATTATAGATATTTGCGTGAATTTTTATTTTAATCGTAAATCATTATCGTTGCTAATTCTAATATATATTAAATCTTTTTGAATTTCCCATCAAGCAATGCCACACCTCAAAAAGAAATTTAATTTATCAGCAATAATATAATTTTCAATTCACTTTTTTACTTTCTCATATGCATAGTATTGAGAAATTATATTAATCTTCAAAAAATTCGAATTCGAGAATTTGACATTTTAGACCACAACAAGTTCGAAAAACACATTATTGGAAAATGTCCCCCTGTCAGTGAAAAAAGATAATTAAAAATGTTTTATGTTATATAGGTGAAATTTGGTTTACTGTCTTCAACCTCAATTTACAAATTTTTATCAAGTTTTGAGTGAACTGTGCAGACAAGATCGTCTATCTGGCTGTTCGAATATAAATTAACACAACTACTAAAATAGATAAAATTCATTATTAATTATAATTATTCAATTAAAAGTAGCTAAAATTAAAAAAAAATATTGAGCTAAGTAGGAATTGGCTTTACATTTTTTATATTCCTAGTTAAAAAATAAATCATGCATGAACATTTTAAATCATTAAAAAAGAAAAATGCAGTGAAAGAAGTTATCACTTTAGCTGCAGGAAATAAACCTGCAAAAAATATTTCAATAAAGGAATTTTCAGCAATTTTTAAAACAAATATTTGATGTTTTCCGAGGAAGATTTAAAAGTAACTACAATACACAATATTTTTTAAAAAATAAATATTTTTTGGGATTTAATTTTGTATGGGAAAGTTAAAACGTCGATGCTTTTCATTTTGATAAAAAAAAATTTACAAATGCTGAAACTTATTAAATACGTGGCTAATTATAATGAAATATTTCAAACGATTTTTAGTTTTTTTTTCAGACAAATTCCAATAATTACAGCTTGTCTTTTTCCAAATTTTGATTATTACCTTTAATATCACAACCTATTTCACTAATTTCTTTTATTTTCTGCTGAAAAAATCGTAAAACAGGAAATTTGAAATTTCTTTCATATCCTTTCTGTTTATTTAAGTGATCATAATATAAAATTAAAATTCATTTTAATGGATTTTGGGTCTACATTAGCACTAAACCAAAAATGTCTTTATTATTTCAGCTCTTTGTAATTGAATTCCGATAAAAATCAAGAAAGATAGAACAATTACTTCTAGACATACTATATAATAACAAAAGAAAAAGATTTTTTCGATTAAGACACAGAAAATTCATTTCCTTTGTTGCGGTTTAGAAAGAATTAGAGGACTGGAAATGTAATTTTATGTCAAAATATTTACTCAAAAGAAGAAAAAGAAATCTTTCATTTAAAACGGCTATTCTTTTGTAGTAATCTGTCAAAATTTCCCTTTGTTAAATCAGAATTTTATTTACTTGGTTAGAAGTAAGAATTTCTCTGCCTTTCGTCATTTGGCATTAAATCCAGAAAAATTTCGGAAGACACAGATATAATGTTTTTATTATTATTATAAATAAACTTTACAACTGAGCAATTTCATTAAAAAAACATAGAAAACTTAGAAGCTTATAAAATAAATATAAAACTATGATGAATAAATAAATAAAATTGTCGTCTTTTGCAAATAAACGTTTCTTTAACAAATTGTTCTAAAAGAAAATAACACCTGCAGATCAAATTAGTTTTTTATTTCTGCAAGACTACGAGAATTCACAGTTTCAAAAAGAAAAAATTGGCAGATAAAAAGTGTAGACAGAACAAATGAAATTATTTAAAACCAAATTTCGAATTGCTTTTTTTAATAACGTTCCTGTCAGAACAATGCGTTTTAGAAGAACTTAGCTGTTGTCTTTGGCGTTACAATGACCTTCAAAGCATTAGTCAAGGTGAATGGAATCCACATCCGCTTGGCGAAGTTACTGAAACAGAAAATATGCGATTTGTATATCCATATCATGACAAGCACTTCAGATTTCGAATATCGCCATTTCATATAATGGAGGACGAGTGCTGATGCTGAATCTCTGCATCGTATTTTGCTTGCGGCGAAACATTTAAAAGACAGACAAATTACCATACGGTTCCCATTGCTGAAGGGAATGAATTGTTTTTGTATGAAAATCCTCAGATAATTCTTATTTTCGCAGCCCAAGTCAATATTATTCTAGCTAAGCTTTGCTTTTACTTATGCAAGACTGCGATACAGGATTAATATAAATTCGGAGGAGTGTCAGTTGATAAAACAATATCAAATCATTGTTTTTATAAAAAATAAAAATAAGGGAATCTATGAAGGATGTCATAGATGAATTCAGAATTTTTTAAGCATTGCACAATGCTTAGACAAAAAAAATCATATTCTTCTTAAAAATTTATATGAAATATTCGTTCTGATAAAAAAAAGCAAATTAATATTTCTTAGTGTAAAATATTTACAAACGATTTATTCAGAGAATTTTTGGCTGATTTGCAAAGTTATCAAATATTATTTCAACTTTTAGAATTTAGCATTCATTCAATTTATTTTTAGTTTCGGTCAACAAACTATAAAGAAAACATTATCATCATTTAAAAACAATGTTTTTTATCAACTAGGATTGAAATTAATTTGGGTATTAAATAAATTAAGATAATTTTAAATTATAGCTTAAATCATCTTAATTAAAAAATATTTTATTTTTCAAATATTTCAAATCAATTGCTTTTTACATTTTTTTAATAAAATGAATTATATATTAATTTTTTTAAACAAATCATAAATTTGTGAAGTTTTCAATTTAATGCTGTTATCTTTTTGATCAAAAATTAATTTATTCTTATGTTAGCATTTTTGTATTTCATACATTAAATGCAACAGATATATTGAATTGTTGTTGTACCAATTGTTTCAATAATTCCGATAATAGGCAAGTCTTCCAAGTTTTATGAATTATATTAATATTTATTTGTAACTGCTGCAAAGACAGATTAGCTTCTTCAGGTTGTCTCTCATAATTTCTGTATTTACAACCACAAAAAGGAATACTTCTGTTAGAAGAATAACGCCTTTTTGTTTTACGGTTCAAATCATTATTAATTCTAACGTATTATGAACTGACCTTTTTCCTTAGATAAAATATCTTTGATGCATTGAATGAGATATAGAAAACTAATTAAATCAAGACTTCATGCTTAGATAACTTTGTTAATATCCTTATTTGTGACTGTAGACATATATATAAAGGAAGAAAGTCTCACTTTAATAGAAATGAAGGTTTTTAATTTTCTTTAATTTTCTACTCTTACTTTAATTAACATGCTAATTAAATTTTTTATTAGTCCTGTCTCATAATTAATTTAACATAATTAATTGATTTAAAATTTAGAATGCTGACCGCAATCCGCGACCTTCTTCAGACTAAAACAGAACAATGAAATAACATAAATAAACCTATCAGGAAAAATAAATACGAAATTTTTTGCTTTTATCTTGGATGAAATTTCTGAACACACTGAACATAACAATAGACTTGTTTTAAAGAACGAAAGATGTGCTTTAAAAAATTATTTTAAATAAAACTAAAACTTTAAAAAAACTCAATAATTTTTTACTTTGATCCAAACAAAAAATTTTAAAGTATCAGAAAATTCAATAAAATCTAAATAAATAGCTTTTAAAACATGAAGATTCTTTAAGTCTTTGAAAGGCTTATAATATTCTAAGAATACGAGTTAAAGATTAAACACTGATTCGTTTACTGTTTTAATTATTCTATTTAGAATGTTCATCTTATAAATTTCCATATTAATTTGAATGAATAAATCGAACAATTAAATGAGATTTTAGCTTGTGCATGCAATTATTGTAAATGTGAAAGTTTGGATGGATGGATGGATGGATGATGTTAGTCAATCACGTCAGAACAGCTGAACGAAATTGTATGAAATTCTGCACAGAGATAGATTATAGTCTAGAATAGGACCTAGGCTACTATTTTTTCCGGTTAATAGTGGCTAATTTTTTGTTAATTAAAAACTAACTTTCCCGCCAGAAATCTTCATTTCTCCACAACCAAATGAGAAAGACTTCGATTTTTTTTTCGTACTCGAATGAGGTTAGGCCTAATATATTTTCGATCAATTATTTCAAACGATTCTGTATATTTTCTTA
The DNA here is from genome assembly GCA_026289955.1 of Argiope argentata. Taxonomy (NCBI): domain Eukaryota; kingdom Metazoa; phylum Arthropoda; class Arachnida; order Araneae; family Araneidae; genus Argiope; species Argiope argentata. The sequence continues at coordinate 749,855 of JAOUZG010038425.1, read as the reverse complement.
GTGTTTGATGCATTTAAAACTAAACATTGTTAATTAATCGATATTTCGATTCCTTCTGAATAAAAATTAAACAGAATATGTGAAATTAAAAATGTCTAATCTGCATTGCGTTTTCTCAACTGTTGTTTAAAATTCACGCATTTGCGTTGCCCCAATTGGCGTTGAAAATGCACGCAGGCATGCGGTTTGATAACATTTGTGCGGTTGAACACATTGTGATTAGACTATCAGTTATCCCACATACACATCAAAATTTTCGCGCGTCCGAAGTCTCGAGTTAAAGCTAGTTACTATATTCGAACTTCTCACTCGATTAAAACAAAAAGTTAAGATGGTCATCAGGTTTTAATTTATCATCCTTTCAAAATAATTAAAATTCAGAGGAATAAAAATATTGGCGAACAATTCAAAGATCTCGAATCCACAAATAGAAATCTATTATACATCTCGTATTCGTTCAAGCGTTGCGGTTGTCTAATTGCCAACTAACCGACGTATTGTTTTGTACACATGCCATTCATAGAACGTAATCTTCTAGACAAAGAACGTCAGTATGAATGGCATGTTAACAAAACAAAGGCGTGTGCTTCAATCCAAAGAACAAGTATTATCAAACAATAAAACATCGTCAATATCAATTGCTCATACCATCGCGGATTAAAAGTGTAATGCGTCTCTATTCTTTGTTCAACTCCAGGTTAATGCAAACACGTGTTCTTCATTTGTTTCAGGGTCAGAATTAATGCAGAAAAAAAAATACAAATGGTTAATAAATAAAAATTGGTACATCTGCGCCTCAAAGTGCAGTTTTTTAATTCCTATGTGTTATTCAAAGTAAATTTTGTATATCCAAGTTAATCTCTAAAAATTAATTTATTCAGTAAAGAATGTGAAACGATCGACGCGATTGAAATGCTGTTAGCAGGTGACACTTTGTTTATATATTTGATTTTGTTTAACAAAGGAATTCGTTTGCTCAAACGCTTAATGCAGAGGTTCCATAGACTCTTTTGACTTTCCGGTGCCCTTGGTAAATCTAGATAAATCCAAAAAATCCATCGTAAATCTAAAAAGAATTCTTTGCAAAATTGTATAAAATTTTTATACTGCTTAATACAAATAAATAAAAATTGTTTTAGTTCATTTAAAAATTTATTGAACAAATTTTTATAATTTTGTGAATTACATTAATCTGTTGATCATTATATATATATTTTTAATTTATAGAATTAAACTAGACTTCTGTTCCCTTTATTGAACCCCCTCCCCCGGGGGGACACCTCGTTATTGGGAATGAGATGCTTCCTGTATGGTGGTTGGATCTCACCAACCCGGTGGGTTCACTAATAGTTGGGGGTTAGATTCCTCCCATCGATGATGGGATGTACTTCCTTCTGGGAGGGTTGTACCGTGGCCAGCGATGGCCATTAGGACTCAAACTAATCAAACTTAGGATTAATTGATGTTGCGGTGGTCCGGTCATTCAGTTCTATGGTTAATCAGTGTGCCTTCGTGGCGAGTCGGAAAGTCTGTTCTATGACTTACTTCCCCTTTATTGATGACATCCGGAGACACCTCGAAAAGAAAATGAAATGCTTCCGCCATGGTGCTTGGATATCGCCACCCTGGAGGGTACAATAATAGGTGGGGGTTAGGCTCCTCCCATCGATGGCGAGATGTACTTCCTACGGGAAGGGTTGTACCGGAGCCGGTGATGGCTCTTAGGACTTAATCACAGTGTTGATTTTGCGGTGGTCCGCTCATTCAGTTTTATGGTTTATTCATGCGCCCTCGGCCGGGTCGGTTTATCAGTGATATGTCTTATCCTTTATTGATAGCAACTGAGGACAATTCAACCTGGGGGGGAGGTAAGAGGAATTGATTGATGACTTTAAAATTCTCTCATCTTTAATATTTAGGAGTAGATATTCATCTTTCTTTGACAGCTAAAATTTATTTAATTACACGTTGCCAAATTTTTCAAAAGTTGATAAAAGTAGCTGGACTGAATTAGATTCTCCTCTGATACAAAAAGTAAAAGAGGTGTGGCTGTGGTGTTAATCGGATCTTGAATCCATGCACAGTGTTTCATATTAATTCTTATAATAAAAAAAATTAGATTTTTGATTTATTTTATAGTTTTAAAAAAACCAAGCTGTTACGTTGCTCTTACTTTCAGCACAAGAAATCAAACTTTAATTATTTATAAAGTCAGTTTCCTTGGTCTTTCAAAAATATAATTAAAATACTATAAAGTTGTTTATAAATTACTTTGACTAAAATGATTTATAAATTTAAGCGCATGAATCTTAGAAAATGAATGAACCTAAAACGATGAAAAGATTTTTAAATATAAAAAGTTGACAAGTTTATGGTCAAAATGTCCAAATAAATCCATACAATTATATCACTTAAGTAGAAAGTAAAGTACTTTACTAACCCGTAAATAATTTTAAACCTTGTCCTTTTTTATGATCCGGTTATTGTATGATGCGTAAGTTTTCTTTTTATGATGGTAGACAACAATAGAAATATTAAGTATAGTCAACAAATCTTTTTTTTCTTTTCAAAAACTTGAAAATGATTAGGGAAACTGATTCATCAGTAAGGATAGAAGAATGTCATCACAAGAATTGATTTTCATTTTCCTAAGGTACTCTTGCCTTTGACGAGGGTGCAGTGAAATAATTTTTTACCTTATACTTCGTATGATCTGATTACTGTACGATGATTAAGTTTTCTTTTTATGAGGAAGGGCAACAATAACTATTTCAAGTTTGATCGAAAGGTCTGACAAATCTTACTTTTCAATAACTTGAAAATGAGTAGGTTTACTTGTCCCTGAGAATTTGTTAGAATTGAAGAGTGACATTTCCATAAGGTATCAGTTATCTCATCAAGACCGGGATAGCCTGGTAGTTAGAGCTTTGGGTTCGCATCCCTTAGGCTGCGAGTTCGAACGTGCCAGCCGAAGACTCTCCATGCATGGGGCAGCCAGAGCACGTTAAATCTGTCATGGTCACAAGGGCATCACGTAGAGAGTAATACACTGGGGGTACTGGGTTATAGATGATCGTTCTCTGTTCCAGATCTAAATTACGATCTGTGAATGAATGAATGAATGAAATGCACGACTGAAGTCCACCCCGTAAAAAGAGTTTGTGACGAGTGTGAGATAGAAGTCAGAGTTCTGCCTTCGGGTGCTCAGAGGTCCTTACAATCAGAAGCTACTGCACCCTTCTTTCCGTAGCAAAGCGGAATACGAGAAAAACAACAGCCAGCTAGCTCTTGGCTTTGAGAACCAAGCAACTATATTTATTTTTCATGACATATGGCATTAGAAAACCACCGCCTGTATAGATGCTTGTAGAGACAAAAGATCACAGGTTTCAACTCATCATAACTTAATTATGCAGTCACTGATTCAGAGTTTATATCATTACATTGTTGCAAGTCGAAACGTTGCACGCAGAAAAATATTGATAATTTTATCTATAAAAGGAATTGCAGCAATAACTTGCTTCATCAAACTTTGACATGTGATAACTAGATATAACAGTAAATATTTGCATTGAATTAAAAATGATGTGAAAAAATTAGAATGATCTGTTAAATAATGTTTATAGTTACTATGAGTGTTGACTAAATTTACGTAAGAATCAGTCTTCATAACACTATAAGTCTAATTTGTTAAAGTTTCAGAAGAATTTGTGTAAATTGGTGCTCCAAAATAATGTTTCCAAAATGATGCTGGAAGTATTTCTGGAGCATGATTTGGATCCTCTGATTAAACTAAAATAATGTCGGAAAATAGCTATGATCAGTTGCTCTGGAACAATTTGTAACATTTTATCGGCTTCACCGACGCAAATGATGATGGGATGTACCGAGAGGATTATGCTAAGTGTCGCAGGGCCATTATCGTTTATATGTCTGGTTTTGAAGAAGTTTCTGAACAATTCTATCACATTATTTGATCACTTAGATGGACGGATACGGATCCCATGCTGCTTAAAGGACATGATTAAAAGGTCCATTCATGCGCAATATCCCCACATTCACCGCAATCACAGAACTGTGACATGAAAAGAGATACATGAATGGATATCTCGATGATTCCCGACTTCTTCAAGCTTCGGGAGGTTTTATGAGGCATCTCAAAAGTACCCATGAACTTTGACGTTTCTATTTTGTGTTGATTCATGATACACAAAAGCAAAACAAAAGAAGGGAATTGAAATATATGAAATTGGAATTTGCTGAACTTAGCTATTTCGTATATTTATACCAAAAGTATCCTTTAGGACTTTTGTTCAAAATAAGATTTCGTTATTTAGAAACCTTATTGAATATCGAAACATAAAATATTATGCGAATATATTCTTCTAACCATTCTAAAATCCGAAATTTAGTTATTCGATATAATAAAAGTGTATTTTTCCTCAAGCTTTCATAAATTTAAAAGAAAAAGGCATTTTTATAAAAATCTCCCTACGGATAAATTTCCTTTCGATTTTTTAAATGTCTTCTCACGGATAATTTTTTTTGTTTGAACATCCAGAAATACCCGAACACCAATAAGTATAACACGGGGTTTATAGAAGCATTACACAAAGACATCACATGCAGAAAATCTACTCACGATCACATTCGCTTGCACAGCCTCTTTTTACAGGGGGCACATTCAAACATATCACAGATAAAGAACAATCCTGCCTGAACCGGGAAGCCAGAACCGGAAGCACTACCCCTGTGTCAGGACGTCGACTACCGATAAATTCCCCTTCGATTTTTTAAAAATTTACTCACGGATAAATTTCTTTTTAAAACATCAACACTCTTCATACCACAGAATAGTATTTTTTCCTCGATGTCAATATTAATAAGCCTGGGTGAAACAAAATCATCAAAAACACATATAATAGTTTCTTTCATCTCTAAGGATAAAGTTTGTGTTTTCTTGTTGTGTTAAAATTGTGTTTTCTTTATGGAAAAAACGAACGGACGAAAGTTTATTATTGTGTGTTTTTATTTGTTTATTTGTTTCTGTGATTTTCATTTACTTTTATATTTATAAACTATGGTGCTTCTTTTATGCCTTAACGTCTGAATCGGGGATTTTTCGGGTCACAAATGGGTTAATAGTCAGACAATAGTCAAACCCATTACAGAAAAAAATCCCTTTTTTGGAATCTCTGTCTGATGGTGAAAGTCATCAGGCCGGATTTCATATTTATTTTCTATGAATTACTTGATAATTTTCTTTTTTAGTTTTCCTCTGCTTTCATTTTCTTGTACTTTCCTTTTGTTCATCTGTGTTTTAGTTGAGGCAGCATAAGCGCTCTCTAAATACGCATGGGTATTTTAATATTATAGTTAGCTGGTTCGTTTCCTTAATGATTTAAAATTGCAACTTTTTTAATGTTGTTATTGATTATAAAATTGTTTACTTTTTCTCTTCATGGATTTAGTCCAAAATTTATTCCAATTTATGATTTGGCAACTCGAATTTTCTCTATCCAATCTTTCTGAATTGTTAAGAATACCACGTAGTTATGGAATACTTTTTTATAAAATTCGGTATAAATGCAGCCTAAAATGCTGAAATTCATCCATGGATCCTCTGTATAAGGAGAAATAAAAAAAAAGTCGAAATCACTATGTTTCTTCTTTACTGACTAGGCTTATTAAGAACATAGTATTCCAAATCAGCTGTTCGATTCACTTGAGCTTTCACCGCCTGACTTCGCGAACAAATGGCTTCTGTTACTGCAAGACAATCTCGTTAATGTACTCCCATCGAGACGGATCATTATTCAGTTATTAATATTTCAAAACAAGCGGAAAGTCAGCCCACAGAAATAATTCGGCCTTTTATTGGAGTTGCCCATTGTGTGGTTGTATCAAATGGCTATGGGGTGGAATCCTCCCTCGTTGATTCATAGAATAAATAAAAAATTTTGAAAAAAAAAGCTGGAAAATGGACATTTTTTAATAATTGTAATTTTATAGCTATATTTAATGCTATAACATATAAAAATATAAATTTTAGAAAATAAAAGCTTTTATGTAATAAATTGCAATTTCAAACAAGCATGAATTTAATAAAAACCTTTGTGATTTTTTTCCATCTTCAAATATAATAATGATATCCAAATCCCACATCACTTTAAAACTCCGAATATTTTTTTCCAAATAATAAATTTTTTTTCTTCGATAAATAAATAATATTTTTTTAATATAGTTATGGTAAACAGGATCATGTATCATTGAAACATATAAAAATACAATTTTATAAATTCAGTTATGGCTGCAATTACAGTAACAATTTTGAGATTAATTATAAACAAGTAGCATAAGAAAAATTTTTTATGCAATTCCTAATTACGTTAGCAAAGATAAAATTTCATTTTAGTTACTTTTTATTAAATAATCACAATAAATATAAATAATTGATCAAAAAGTTTTACCTGGTCAAATCAAAATCAAGTTTCTATCCGTTGAAAATAAACAAATCAGAACAGACTCAGAACACACTCAATTGAAGTTGAATTTTCAATGCCAATTGGGGCAACGCTAATGAGTGAATTTTTTATTCCAGTTGGGGTAACGCAATACAGATTAGAAATTTTTAATTTCCTTTACTCTGTTTTATTTTAATTAATAATTACTTCCTAATGATTCCGAAAAATCGATTCATTAACAATGTTTAATTTTAAATGCATCAAACATTAAGAAAATAAACAGAATCGTTTGAAATGATCGGCCGAAAACATGTTAAGCCTAAACTCATTGGCTTGTGAAAAAAAAAAACTGAATTCGTTACTTCTTTGGCGATGGGGAAATGAAGACTATTTACGTGGAAATCAATTTTTAATTAATCAATAAAAAATTAATTAATTAATATTTGAAAAAACTCTTTTAACATCAAATGTCATCTAGCTAATAGCTAGTTGAGTTAATAGTTGGAAATGAAAAAACATTCGCAACAAATGTTTCGCACAGAGCAGTTTTTACCAAAAAAACCGTGATCCGTAAACTGTTTTCTAAATACTAAAATCTTTGCCAGCTCATGTTTAGTAAATATGTCTCAGAATCGATAAATATAATAAAGAACATTTATTTGAAATGATAAAACAATTTTTGAAGTTGAGAGATAAACTTTTTTATTATTTGATCAAACAATCAGGGCATTTTATTTAGGTTTATAAAGGGAGAAAAAATTACTCCAGGTTTAGGTTAACTGTGTGCGTGTTTTCAGATGTAAAATTATAATCTGCTTTGACATATGTTTGAGGGGAAAAAAAGATCTAATGGATGGTTGATGAATTGGTATCTAATTGATGGTAGAACAATTATATAAACTTTAATGTTTTAAACTAGATACTAAACTATCCATTTATAGTATTACATGTTTTTGTCGATTTTATTCTTTTTCTCTCTCTCCTTGTTAAATTTATAAGGAGGTTGTGCATATTATTTTGTTTTATAGAAGAAAAAATTGCTCCTGGCTTAGATAAACAATGTGGGACGTTTTTTTCAGGTGTAAAATGGTAATTAGCATTGGCAGATACATTTTAAAAAGAAAGAGCGATGATGTATCTATGACTGTAGAAAAACTATATATATTTTTAATTGGATATTAAAACTAGCTTTGAATTATATGATTTTATTCCCTTTTTCTCTTAGATAAATTTATAAGGAAATGAAGCTCTTATTTTTGTTGCAAAATGTATAAATTTGACATAATTTTTAAAAAATGTAAAATTGCATTTTTTTAAAATTTTAACTAAGCGAATATTTTTTTTACCTACCATCAGAATAATCATTTTTTCATTCATGAAAGAGTTGTGAGTTTTTTCGTGTCATGGTATATAAAAGCAAAGTCTGAAAATGTTCTGTATTTTAACTTGGTGTACTGCCCTTGATTTTGAAAAAGCAAGAACTCTTATTTCTGTTACAAAATGTATAAATTTAAAATTATTTTTTTAAAAAATGTAAAATTGCATTTTTTTGTAAACTTGAACTAAGCGAATATTTTTTTACCTACCTTCAGATTCATCATTTTTCATTCATGAAAGAGTTGTGAGTTTTTTCGTGTCATGGTATATAAAAACAAAGTCTGAAAATGTCCTGTACTTTAACTTGGTGTACTGCATTTGATTTTGCAAACGCAAGAACTCTTAATTTTGTTACACAATGTATAAATGTAACATTATTTTTTTTAAAAAATGTAAAATAGCATTTTTTTACAAACTTGAACTAATCGAATATTTTTTTACCTACCATAAGAATCATCATTTTTCGTTCATGAAAGGGTTATGAGTTTTTTTCGTGCCATGGTATATAAAAAAAGTCTGAAAATGTTCTGTACTTTAACTTGGTGTATTGCATTTGATTTTGAAAAAGCAAGAACTCTTATTTTTATTACAAAATGTATAAATTTAACATTATTTAAAAAAATGTAAAATTGAATTTTTTTATTTTATTTATTTATTGCAAACTTGAACTAAACGACTATTTTTTTACCTACCGTCAGAATCATTCGTTTAACGAATATTTTTTTACCTACCGTCAGAATCATCATTTTTCATTCATGAAAGAGTTATGAGTTTTTTCGTGTCATGGTATATAAAAACAAAGTCTAAAAATGTTCTGTACTTTAACTTGGTGTACTGCATTTGATCTTGCAAAAGCAAGAACTCTTATTTTTGTTACAAAATGTATAAATTTAACATTATTTTTTTAAAAATGTAAAATTGCATTTTTTGCACATTTTAACTAAGTGAATATTTTTTTACCTACCGTCAGAATCATCATTTTTCATAGATGAAAGTGTTATGAGTTTTTTCGTGTCATGGAATAAAAAAATAAAGTCTGAAAATGTTCTGTACTTTAAGGTGTACTGCATTTGATTTTGAAAAAGCAAGAACTCTTATTTTTGTTACACAATGTATAAATGTAACATTATTTTAAAAAAATAATGTAAAATAGCATTTTTTTACAAACTTGAACTAATCGAATATTTTTTTACCTACCATAAGAATCATCATTTTTCATTCATGAAAGAGTTATGAGTTTTTTCGTTT
>JAOUZG010038425.1:708232-733333 GCA_026289955.1 Argiope argentata | reverse complement strand
TCTATCTATCTATCTATCTATCTATCTATCTATCTATCTATCTATCTGTCTGTCTGTCTGTCTGTGTATACAAATGCCGTTGCATTTCTTTAAACGTTTGAAAATCAGTACATAAAGTCAAGGTATAGAAAACTTTCCATTCTGGTAGTGTATTGCAACTAGTTAAGGCGACCAGGGACCTTTAAAATGACATTTTGCAATTTTCACCTTAGCAATTTGAAATTTTGCAAGCATTAAGAGTAACACTACAGAAGATGACACACAAAATTTTAAGTTATAACATTAATTTATTTATGAGTTGGGGGGTTAATGTAATATAATATTGGCGATAAATAACGTTGATGAAAAATATTTCAGACGCTCCAAATTTGTTCGAAAGCGCTCCAATTCTTATTATTACTTTCTCGAACCAATTGGGAACAAAAGTTGGAATTAATCTTGAAGTATGAGGTCGAAATATCAAAATTAACCAACATAATAACTTAAAACTAATTGAAATTTTGAAAGCATTAAGAGTAACACTATATTAGATGACACACAAAATTTTAAAGCATTATATTAATTTATTTGTGAATTAGGGGGGTTAATGTAATATAATATTAGCGATAAATAACGTTAATGAAAAATATTCCAGACGCTCCAAATTTGTTCGAAAGCGCTCCAATTCTTATTATTACGTTCTTTAACCCATTTGGAACAAAAGTTGGGATTACTCTTGAGGTATGAGCACGAAATATCAAAATTAACCAACATAAGACTACTGATTTTTTTTTTAAAAAATTAAGTAGCTTTGAGTTATTACATTGGTTGATTTTAATAATCCGAACTCGAATTTCAAGATTAATCATCCCAACTTTAGTTTCAAATGAGTTAGAGAAAGTAATAATAAGAATTGGAGCGCTTTCGAACAAATTTGGAGCTTCTGAAATATATTTCATAAACGTTATTTATTGCTAATATTACATTATATTAACCACCTAACTCGAAAATAAATTAATAAAATGCTTTAAAATTGAGAGTGCCATCTCCTATAGTGTTACTCTTAATGCCTGTAAAATTTCAAATTGCTAAGGTAAAAATTGCAAAAAGTCATTTTAGAGGTCCCTGGTCGCCTTAAGGCAGAAAGTCGTATTACTTTCTTCATGAATGAAATCTAATGATGATTATGGTAAGTAAAATAAAATGTTTGCCTAGTAAAAGTCAAGGGTTAATAATCGAAGTTTTGAAAAGATCATTTTTATAGGCTACCATATGATTGCTAAATGTGACATGCATATTAAAAGTTTATTCAAAACGTTGGAGCCAAGAGCAACCAAATCTGGATATGTAAGATGATATGTACTTATTAATAAAGGGGGGGGTTCAAAATTTTAATTAAAAATTCTTTCGGAATTTTGATTTTTTTCCTATAATATCATGCTATTGAATGTCCCTAGATGGCATAAAACTCGATTTTATATCTTATTCACATTCAAAAATAAGCTTTTCATTGATAACAGTTTTACTTACGTAATATTTTTCTCCATTTTTAATACACTAAAAATAATTTTAAGAAATTTGCAGCAACACTTTTTATTATGTCAGAACATGATGTTGTTTATGAGATGAGGTTTTTGACGTCAACAAAAATCCGTAGGCTCAAAATAAAAATTTTATTATCTGCATAAACATATTTAAAAATATATCAGCTTTTAATAAAACTTTGCCATTCATTAACAAAAGCTCTGATTTTTAAAAAAATATTTTAATGACCACAGCAAATAAAACCTAGAAAAATGTCATTTTGTGCACGTGATTGTATAAAATGAAATAAATAGGAAATTGGACATTTTTTAAACAATTAATTCGAGAAAAAGTTTTTTTGGATCGTTTGCAATACCAAAGTGATTCATTCGATGAAACAATGAAAATGAATAAACACATAATTTAACTTGCACGAGCACGTGATGCTTGGTCGTTCAAGAAATGATGTTCTGACATGATACATTGAAATATGCATAGCAGATTTCATTTTAATCATTTTTTTCCCTTATTTTATTTACTGAATTCATATTTGCATGCTTTGGGATGACATAAATAATTTTTTGTGTGCTTGTGTTGTTTATTTATAAACGTTTTTATCGTTAAGAGTAAATTTTAAAAATAAGGAAATATAAACGAACAAAGCTTATAACACTGACATGCTACGATATTTCGGAGTTATGGTTCGACACACTTTTGAATTTTTTTTCCTAATTTCTGCTGAAATATTTTGAAAATAAACCAGTCCTCGATTTAAAAACTAAATAATATATGTGAATTAAATTCAGTTTTTCTTCATATTTTGAACAAACCTATTTTAATTTTATTTGCACAATTTAAAGTCTGTTTAACACTTTTTAATTATCTCTAATGGCCCAAATACTTTTATTGTGAAGTAATACGAAAGTAAAACGTTTGGATATTTTCAAGACTTAAGCGTATTTTCAAATGTTTCATGCAATGAAAATATATCTTGTTTGCCATTTTTCGATACAATGTCTTTCATTAATGATTAATAAATTTGCTAACCTTAATTACTAATTTTTATTATTTTAATTAAATCTATTCGTATTATGTATTAAAAAATTTACAGTATATATATTTGTATACATTTTTTTTATTTTTTCGCTCACTAGATCAGCCTAAATTGAAATATATAGTTTTTAATAAATTTTTAGCATATGAAGATTGTTTCTTTTCATTAAACATTTATTATTCCAACATGCTCCTTTTATAAAATTTTCTTCACCATAATTCAATCTGAGCTGAATAATTTGAAATATGATGACTAACACTCTTGTAATTAACTTTCATGAAAAATATCATAAAGCAGACGATAAATAGTTTTATGTAAAATATTGGACTATGACTGTACTGTTCAAAAATGTATTTGAATAAACTTGCCTCAAAAGTTTTTTTAATTATAAAATAAATAACATACAAAATATAACTATTAAATTTCCGAAGTCCTTTACAGCCTTACAGAAGGTTAAAGTTTTTGAAACTGAAATAGTTAGTTTCGTTAGAAAGTTAATATCGTTCGAAACTTTTAAATTTGGATTTATTTGCTGGTTAATTAACCAAAAATCAAAACAAAATTAAACAGATTAAAGTAAAATTTATTTTTATTTTGCTAAGACAAGTATTTCTCCGTGTAGTTTTTGACACTATTTAGTTTTTTTATGACGATATTAATAAACTGGATTCTGAAGAATAATGTATCCTAAGATATGTAAAATTTGTTAGAAACGTTCTAAAGAGAAGACCGCTGGACAGAATTACAAAAGCTGACACGTAGTCACTTTTTATTTAGCAGGAATTTTTAATATTTTTAAGCGATTTCATATTAAAAATAATAAGAAACTTAAAATTTCTCCTGAACAACTTCGAAGCATATTATTGCACAAAACCAATTCCGCATCACCTGAAAATTTGATAGCTTTTCCTCAATGCCAGTTTAATTTTCCCTATTAAAATAAATTTTTGAAAATATATTTGGCAACAATATTTTTCTTTATTTCTTTTTTTATAAGTTTATACATGCACGATGGCAACGATATTAAATAATACTTTTCTTGCACATATTTTCATTTCCATAAAAAATAAATTTCAAAAATTATATAAATACAAATAAAATAAATATAAAATATTATCATGTTTCGGATTTTTGAGGTCCGAATTTCCAGTAACTTCATTTAACACTGTTTCCAGAGTGACAGATGTCAAACAGATGTACGATTTTCTTTTGATAGTATTCTGACTTGCGCCCTCTATGAACGAAATAAAAAAAAAGTGTAAAACAAGAGAAGTTGTGATGGAGTGACGTGAGGATGAGTGGTGTTGGGTGGCAAGACGATGTATGTGTGATGTGTTTCGTGGAATATGGCCTCAGGAAAGTGTTAACAAACGGCCCGTTTAAAGCTGAAATAACTTGATATCTTTTATATATGTGTACCTGAGATGTGTGCACTTAATTACTTATTAAAACATATTGCACTAAAAGGTTGTTGATTGTTATTCGCTTTTACGAGGCCTCACAGAAGTAATCGTTTACAAAAAATTAAGAAGCTCATAATTGATATCTTTCAAAAGAATGTTAATTCAACAAAACTCTGTTTTCCAATAGGAGCTTTAAACTATGATTGTTTATATTTATCAAAATAGAAAGTAAATTTTACTACAATAATATTATTGTTAAATTGTAAATGTGATTTGTTCATTTAAAATCGATTAGTTTCAATACTGATTTAAATTAGTTTTTCTATAATATATTCTGTTTGTCAATGCAATCAAGTTTTAGTTAAAGTGAAAATCAACTTATAAGATAGTTTACAACAAGATGTGTTTTTCTACCCCTGTGGAGACTGTAAACAAAAAGTTTTTGGGTTATGCAGTTATTGATAATTTTTTACACATTTTGTGAAAAGGATTGTGAGTTAGTATGTGCACTACGTTCTAAAGGTGAACTATTTGATTTAAAGCTACCAAATTTGGCCCATATATATTTTGGAGGGTAGAAATATAAACCGCGGGGTGATTTTTTTAATGAAAATTTAATTATAATTTAAATTAAAAATTAACAAAACGTTAGCTTTATTTCAATATAGCATTCGAAAATATTTCAATACGAAAATGATTTTTGCATCAATTTAAATTCAAAAAATTCTTTTTTCAATGGTATAAATTTTCAATCATATAACTAACGTTTTTCTATATTTAATCAATTTAAAAAATATTGTAAACATTTTTTAACGAGAATCATTGGAATTCTGAACGAATGTTACCAATTATGATAACATTCTGACAGTAAACAGAAACAAAGTACAAGTAACAGTCTGGACTCTTTCATTCTTATCTTAATATTATGCTGAAGAAGTTAATAACATCAAGTCATATAAAATATTTAACTATAAATTTTAGAGATCTTTAATCCTTCAACTGGTCGTCATCAACAGTAAAATATAAAAAAACACCTATTGTTTTAAATTTTCTAGCCTGAACGTCTATTTTCCTTGTTTTTAATTCAAGTACATTGACATTAATGCATTTATCGACGCCTTCTATGATGCGTTTCCGTTATTCGCGTGATGAGAAAAAAAGTAGAAAAAAATTGTGACTGTATTTCATCAGTTAGAAAAACAGCATCGTATTACGCAGAAGATGACTTTAACAGCTGCACAACCTTTTCTTTATTTTTTCTTTTTACTTTTGTTTTGAACAGAAAATGCATGCATGCATGAAAAAACAAATGAATATGCAAACAGTTGGTAAAACTATTTTCTATTGTTTATTTATGAAAGTGAAGCTGGCATTTAAAAAAGTACATTTTCATCAGCTATGCAGTTACAAATTAGAGACAGTCGAAAACTGTATAAATTTGTTCGTTATTGCATTACATATAACGCCACATCTAATTATGCAGAACCCCAACTTAGCACAAGAGTTAGGATATTATTTTTTAATTTTTTTATTCTGACTTTATGTATACTAAATATATATATTAAATAAAACTCTTTATATATGCTAAATAAAATATAAAATTTTATTGAAACTAGTTAAATAAATTATTTTGAAGGTTTTAACATTTTGCTTCAGAATAAACAGAGATTAAGTTACTAGTACTTAAATCTACTTGTTATCACAATTTTCTAAAGAAATATGAATTTTATTCATCTAATTCACCAAAACGCATAAAGACTTTTGCTAATGTTGAAATTAAAGTATCACCTAAAATACGCGTTTAAAAATGAGTTGATTAATTTTTTCTTATGATTAATTAATTAATAATGATTCGTATTAAGAATACTTTCTAATATTTTTGAATAATTCTAAATTATTCTTTTAAGTTATCAGTAATTAATTATCAAGTTTAAAAAGCAGGGATGTTTCGGTAACATCTAACATTTTTATAAGCAAATAATTTTGTTATCCGGTAAATAAGTTTTGGCCAGCTTTAATTAACAAAAACGAAAGCTTCACAATGAAGTCTTTTTAAATTGAATGATAAAACATAGATAGTTTTACTGGGGAAAAGAATTTTGAAAATTCATTGCATTATTGTTTGTTCTGCGATCTAAAAAGTGCAGTAGCATAATTTAGAATAATTATATTGTTACAGTGAGATATGCTATTCTTGTATTCTTAAATTTCATCATTCAAATGAAACTGCATATGATGTTTGCAAAAAAAGTAAAATTCAATTTCATATTTCAAATGAAATTCTATAAATCAATAAGTTGAAATAAGACCGAAACAATTTTTTGTTCCAAGGAAACATTCTGCATTTCTAGAATGTCACTTAAAATTGAAAACTAAAAATATTATTTTATAGCGGAATAATTTTTTACTAATTAATGCGCGGATTACCCGGATCAAAATGGCTACCACATCAATAGAATAAATTAAAAACGATGAATTATACTGTATATTTATTCCATTTGCACCTAAGCCAAGCAAAGATATCAAAAATTAAATCATATTATTTAACTCGGTAAAAATACCTTTTACCCACATTACTTTATAAGACATCTGCCTCTTATTTTGGTGGAATTATTTCATCGTAATGCAAATCCTCATCTATTTACTTTGTTTACGGAGAAATAAGCTGAAATTTTAGCACAGTAAATTTCTAACCTAATTTTATTTCAGGGCAATTTTCCAAATAAATGTAAAATATTGCTTTTAAAGAAAATCAGGCAAACACGAATCAAAGAATGAAAAGAAAAAAAAGTATCATTAAATATCCTGTAAAAGTCAAACCTTTCAGTTTTTTTAAGTGCACTGTCAATTTGTTTAAGCCTGATGTTCTTCTATATCTGTTTTGTCTATTGTTTTTGCAAAACATCTGGCATTGTTCCTGAACTTTGCACATGAAATGCCACCTATATTTAGCTTATTTACTTAAAACCAATATAAAAAATAGATGGAAAAAATAATATGTAAGAGGTTAAATAATACTCTGCATTCATCAATATTTATCATCTTGTTTCAAAGAATCTCAAACATGTCTAAAAATACTTTGGTCTTGATCTATTTAAAGAAGCATAACGAGGTAGAAAATATTTTTCTTTATTTTCAATTCTTTTTGAAGATTTGCAAGAATTTATTGACTTTTCTTGTTCTTGTGTTTGTGTGTTTGGCCTTAAATGTAGAAATAAACAAGTTCATAAATATCAATTGCCATGTTAATTGTAAAGAACTCATTAAATAAAATGGGTCAAAGTATCGCATTGTATTTAAATGAGACATTTTCATGAAATCCTAAGAATAGCTGCTGTTATTCTTCTTTAAGTTGGTGTATCAGTTATTGCTCTTTATTTTTCCTATTTATGCATCTCATACTAAACGTTTTTGACAAAACCGTGAGATTTGAACCCTAATATCATATTTAATCATTCAAGCTCTAACTTGAGATGTGAAATAACGTTCGATTTCATTAAAGATAATTAATGCAATGTAATTATTTTTCAATAATTTTAGTGAAGCTTCATAAATTTCAAATTCAACGAACCACTTTAAAAATTCGAATAATATAAATATTTAAATTGACGGAAAAAAGTGGATTGGAAAGGTATAGTTTTAAGTTTTAATTAAGTATGTTCTTTTATAATAACTTATGAAATGTATATTGCATTAATTCTCATTACTGAAAATTAAGAGAAAATAAATAGGCATTTTTAGGGGTAAGACGAAAAAACATTTTTAAAACCAAAAATAGTAATTAGATTTACTTTTTATATTTTGTAATTTTAATATTCATAAATGCACAACATTCAATTTTAAAAATAAAAATTACAATTTTACAAATGTTTTAAGTAATAATGTGTAAAATAAATAAAACCAAACAGCGTATTGTACTTAAAACATAAAAATTGTGTTATAGATAGAAAAAAAGTACCTTCATAGCAAAATAAAAAGTACCTTCAAAGCATATAAGATGTTGAAAGTCTTTTTTCAACAAAAATGAAAAAAATGTTATTGTTTTTCAATTGAATCAATTATACAACCGTAAAGCTTTCTGTTGAATTAAGCTTCTTGAAAAAAATTTGTGGCATCGTTAATTTGCAATCAATTAAAATTGCTGTACTTACTTGGCACACCGATTTAATTTATAGAAAAGAGATTTCTGTAATCTATACAATCCAATGAACTATAGTAAAAATTCCTTGTTTTTGTATTCTTATCTTAGCTTTAAACCTAGTTCTATGAGTTTAGAATTAAGTTTAAAGCTAAGAAGAGAAAATTAGATATAGTATTAAGAAGAAAATTAAATTAAAAAGAAGAAAGAGAAGAGAAAAATATTCTGGAAACAGTTTCCATCAACTGTGGTGAAGGTATAGTAGCTAAAGAAACTGAGAAGATGATAAAAACAATCATCAAAATTTTGCCCTAATTGCATTTATCATATAGTTTCTGTTTCTGACAGAAATGATGAATTATGACAATAATGGACAAGCAATAAAAATATATTTCTCTAAAGTACAATAGAAGTTAATATAAAATTATCAACAATATTAAACGCATCAAATTTGTTCTTCAAAAATTTTTTTGAATTAAGTTGAAGCCACATTGATAATAATAAGGCTTCTACTAATCTAATAAGAGTACTTTTTAGATTTTTTTTAATTATTATTTTCTAGTTCTTATTATATTTTACAATTCATTCTTAAAAATATTTGAAATCTTGCCAGAAGTTTTCTCATACATTCACACCTAAAAGGGCATAAATTGCTTTGAATCAAAATTTAATAAGAATTTGTCAATTATTTGATAATTAAGATCTGAAAATTTTAAAATATTACATTTTCAAAGGCAAATAAAAAATTGCTCTAAATTTTGGAATTAAGAAATCAGAAAATGTATGATCATATGCATGGAAAATGTTAAATAAAACATGGTGTAACATATAAAAATACAACAAAATGGGTATTTATTGTAGTTTATTGTTCCATTCAAAAGCATTGTGGTAAGTTAAAAACTAAAATATCTTTATTTTATTTAAAGGAAATAAGTGATTTGTGCTTGATAAATTTTTTTTTGAATGAAACTCATTATTTATATTCAACATAAACATGAATGTCCTAAAAAACAATGATGCCATTAAAATGGGAAAAAACATTGAAGTAAATTATTACAGAGAATAATAATAAATAAATTGGAATAAGTCAAAGAATATAGAGAACAGAGAGTATTATATAAATCACAGAAGGATTTTCTTTAAAAGAATCAAACAAGGATCAGCCGCTGTATTTATTTACTATTTAAAATTAAATACATGCATTCAGAAAAAGAATAAATTTGAATTACTTAAAGAATTCCTTCAGTAATTGAAAAATTCTGCTGAAAAACATAACAAATTCATTATATTCATTCTCGATACTGTAAAAATATCTGCTTCAGCAATGCTGCATTCCAAGCAAATTCAAAACAAAAATAGTTGGTCGTTCAGAAGGAATTTCGTTTATGGAAAGCTAAAGCAAGTTTAAATTCATCATTTCTGGCACAATGAATCTTAAATTTAAAAAAAATCTAAGTACTTTATGCAAAGGTTTCTGTTTTATAAAAATATTTTGGTTTGCTGAGTTCCTTTAATACAAGCATAATTCTTCTATACCATGGTTTAATTACAGAAAAATACATTTGGACATCGATCAAATATCAAAAGGTTGTGCTAGAAGATTGCTTGCACTGTGTTTAATAAACTTTATCGACTGGATTACCCAAATAAAGAAATTCGTATTTCTCTGCACATTGGAAAAGAGCTGAGTATTTTCGATTTAATTTCAGGTATTGCTTTCAGTGTATGTATTTTTCCCCGCTATCTTTCCATCCCTTTTTATATTCTTGCACACGTAGTACTGAGAAAAATTGTTGTTGTTTCTAATGGCACTTGCCATGGGCAAGCCTCGCTGATGCATCCGCGATTTTTAAGCCGAAATGAGCGTTTCTTGTTTTGAAGTAGCGCCAACTAAGATCAAGAGTACGTATTAGTTACTCACTCATCACCGTCACTTGCATAGCCCCTTTTTACAGGGGTGCAGATTCACACATCATACAGATAGAATGCCGAAGAACAACCATTCCCGAACGGGGACTCGACCCCTGGACGGCCAGATCAAGGGAAAACTTTATGCGCAACCCTTATACCAGTACACTGGCAGAGAAAATTTAGCAATCGTCAAAAAATTTGAAGTTAGGATTTTGTTGAACCTCAAAGCTTTAGATCTCCTTGAGTTCTAAAAAGCTATTTTTGCAAAATGTTTGAGATTGCATAACAAAGATAACTCAAAAACGCTTTGAGCTAGACAGTTGAAAATTGATATATGGTCTTTACAATAGATATGCAGATTTCTATAAAACCTTCATCACAATTGGTTTAGAAGAAATCTGTCTATTCCATTGTTCGAATATAAGTTAGCATAATAGCTACAAAACGGAGATAGATAGATACACAGTTCACACACTTAAAGAATATTGCGTTGTCATTTATCAAATTTTGAACGAAATCAAATGTGTAATCATTTATCAAATTTTGAATGAAATCAAGTGAGGAAGGGTGACTGTCTGTCAGTCTGCACTTTCAGAAACCTATAAAAGAGATTACTCAAAAACGCAAGGAGTTAATTGTATTAAATTTGGTTTGGGATTCTGTTTCAAATCGATTGAGAAAAAGGTATCTAAAACATCAATTCGATTTTTGGATGCTCTTAACTGCATGTCAGGTATTTATTGCCAAATAACTCGCCAAAGATGACACGATGGATTCAGTTGAAAAGTTGAAATTACGCCAAAGGTTAATATTATTTTATAATTATTGTAAACCAGCGCTATGCAAGGCTTTCTCTAATATAACATTTTAATTAGAGAATATGCGAGAAAATTTCGGGGAGATCACTAAAGTTGATTGTTTATAAAACAGTAAGTAGATGAAAAAAAAAGGGGATTTCTTTTAAGTTGAATCAGTAATCACCATTATCGCTGTAAGGGATTCGAATGAAAGTTTCGAGAGGTTCAATTTTAATCATAAAAAATAATGTCGAATGGTCAAAAATTTCATGATAAATAGAAATAACCTTTGAGAGAGATGACCGTTATACTAGTATGGCAGCTAAGAAAAGTTCAACTATAATAAATAAGCTTGTTTAAGCATATAGAGTGTTCACTCTTATTTGCCCCCTCCCCCGCCTACCGCCAGTAGCAAAATTCTAAGCCTTTAGATACCGGCGTAGTTAGAATATCGGTATACCGGCGTAGTTAAAAATATCGGTATTGTAACGGAACTGTGGCAACGTCACCTAGAGGAAACATCAGCGCCACCTAGATCAGTATCCAACTAGGCCACCATAGCCAGTCGACCTCCAGCCAACATAGAGAGAGCGTCTCGATTGAGGATTGTCTTTTGTTTTTCGTAAATGTCTTAATTGGTTTCGTTATGTTGTCCCTTATGTTATATAACTGTTTGTGTATGTGTTTATGTTTAGTAAATGTCTACAAATAAATAATGTTAAAAGCTAGCCGTGGTAGTTATTGAAGACAAACGGTTATAGTATATAATTCGAAAAAGAAAAAGAAATGCTTTAAATGACTGAAAAAGGATGTTTTATGTCTAAATTAATAAATTATAACTCAAAAGGCTACGAAATCAGACTTGTTATATAGTCACTCGTAACTATTATTAATATTAATAAAAATATTCTTTGAAATGTAGCGTTTTAAAGAGTCTCCCAAAACTTTTAGTATTCTTGATAAATTGAGTAAAATACTCTTGAAAATTTAACATTTTTTAACACAAAAAACATTTTGTGAAAGTAAAACTAATCGAATTATAAAACATTTAAAATCTCTGTTTTAGAAGAATTTTTCTGTTAAATCCGAGTTCTTAACAGGAATCTTAAGAGATCATTTGCAAATTGAAATTATGTGTGGCTGTGTTATTTTTTTTAACTCTCCTTTAAAATAAATTTGTATGTGACTCCTATTTAAGTTAAAATAGCTATAATCCGGCCAAACTTAGTCATGAAATGATGGAATATTCTTTATGGATTTAAAGTAACGAAAATGAATTTTGTTATATATGCAAAGGATTTAAAGAACTTATATGAAGTTAAAAACTTGTAAGTTTTTCAGAAATTTATTTATTGACTCAAACGACATAAAATATAATTTAATTTTTATCGTCATTTAAATCCTTTTTCTAATTAAAATATATGTTTGCGACTAATAATTTAGAAAATAGCTATTGGACCCCGTTAAGTTATGTATCGAGAAGATTTAATAACATTTTTTATTTGTATAATTTATCCAATTTACACATGGTGGAGTCACAAAAAATATTTTACCTTTACAAACTAAGTGTAAAATTTATTTTATGGTAACGCAAGAAAAAATGATTGTTGTTTAAGATAATTTTTTGAGATGTGTGCTTTCAGTCAGCTAATTTATCTCAAGATTTCTGTTAAATATTGAAAGAAAAGCATTAAAGTAAGGGGTTTTAACGAATACAACGAATTCATTCCATGTTCATGGTTGTTCTTGAATGAAATTATTGCCTGTTTCACGATCCGGAAACCATCCATGCTTTTACGCATGTGCCTACAGATTGATTTCCGTCTTCCAATTAAATATGCTCCATACAATCCAGTGATAGCAACAGGTTTTTGAAACGAACAGTATATTTAGAATCTCCTATTGACTCCAAAGCAATGATGAATAAATGTTGCCATAAAATGTAAGTGAATGAAAAAAATGCATGTGCAAATTGATGAAAGCCAAACGGATACATAAATAATGTTTTTAAGTTTTGAAAATAAATTTCAATTTGTAATTTAAAAAATGATTTTGTTTTTACTAAAATATTTCTGTATGATTTACTATTGATAATTGTAATTCATTTCTTAAAAAAACAAAGTTTTTAAAACAATTAATGGCCTTAATATTTAATAAAATTTTTCTTCCATATATGTAATTAAGGAATTTCCGTTACAAAATTCATTTCTAAAAATAAAGTGAGGATTTTGTTTTTTATTTTTCTTGGAATTGTCGTCTGGAATTCTAAAATTAACACAAAACTTCGACCTTTTCCAGCAGATCATGGATACGTTGCCACAATAAAAATACAAAATAAATGTAGAAACCACATATTTTTCCAAGAAAACGAAATTCTTCTTTTTCAAAAAGCATTCCAATTCCAGAAGCAAATTTGGAACTTCCCAATTGTGAGGTATATTGAAAAAAAAACCGGCAATCATTTTAACCTTCTAAATAAAATAAAAAGTCATATCTGTTAGTTCAGTCACCGGCGTCGTAGACAGGAAAAACCAACGCTATATACCCATTAACTTTTTACGAAGCATTTTGTCCCGACTTCGGCAGTAGTAATCAATTCTTCCACGACTCGGTGACTTTTTCACAGACAGACATCGAAAAGAATCCAACCTTGCATGCATTCTCCCTCACTTCGCGCCATTCCAAGAACAAAAGAATCTTCGAATGACACCAGCTAAAGAGGTCTCAAGGCAGAAAAGAGTTATCGGAGCATAAAGTCGGATGATTTGGGTGAGATGCACCATTACCAAACGATAGCCATCTGATCGCGAGGCATTCCAAAGAAATGCCTACTCTGTATCTTAAAAAGGGTGCGCGGATGAGTTCAAAGAGTTGATTTTAACCTTGATTGACGCACACCAGGAATTTTGTGGTGTAGACTAAAGGGACGGGACGAGAGCCGAATTTAGAAACGATTCTTTGCTGTAGTCTAAATAGAAATTTTTTATCCGCACGTGTTGAGAAAAGAATAAACAATCAGGTGTGTTTAAGAATGGAAAATTACCTTGAGGGGAATTTCTTGTCTACGTTTTCCAATGACTGAATAGAATGAAATTCCAAAAATATCTTCTTATTTTTTTAAACATCATCAACATTCTTTTTTATTTTGGCTTGATTTTAATCAGTTATTAATTTAATACGCGATATTTACTTGATGTGGAAACAAAACGACATTTATTAATTAATAGTTACTTTGAATGAAAAGTGATTGACTTTTCGTGACAAATGAACTTATACAATTGACATAGGAATAAAAGCTTTTTAAAAAAAGTTAGCATTAGTATATTGAGCTGATGATAAGTATTCGATCATTCTTTGCATTTTCTTTTGTAATCTTACTGTAAAAAAATATTTAAATTTGGATTTTCCATGAAAAGAAAATCAGAAAACACAGACTATTTCTTAAAAAGAAATATTAAATCGGGCTATATTTTTTATATGTTTTCCCAATTTACATAGATAACGCAAAAATCATAAAACAGCATTGATTTTATTTTGTGTGATATATTTTTACTTTTTCGTAAGATTAGTACAGAGAAAAGTATACTAGCCGTCAAAAAATTCGAACTTGTGAGTTTTAGAATTCCACCCTCAGATAAAAAAAAAAGCATTTTTGGGAAATGTCCGTCTAACTGCGACAAAGATAACTCAAAAATTCTTTGAATTAGAAGTTTAAAATTTGGTTCATGGTCGTTAAATCAAATTTGGAGATTTCTATCTAATTTTGAGTAAAATCTATTCAAAAAAGAAGTACGTTCAAATATAAGCTAACACGATAATTTTAAAGCGAATTGAGCTAGGTAGATGAAATTCAGAACATAAATTTAATATCTATAGAGTACACAACTGTCAAATTTTAAGTCAAATCCAACAAGGAGTTGACCATCTGTAAGCATGTATTTTCAGAAACATATAAACGCGATAATTCAAAAACGCAATGATTTCAATTAAGAAATGTGATAAGGAACTTCATGATTGCAAATGCAATTTTGTGTCAAATTTTTGATTCAATCGATTAAGAAAAAAGGTGTTTAACACCCAAATTTGTTTTTTGGATATTATTAATACAAGTTTGAGATTGATTGCCAAGAATGACTCGATAGATTCAGTAAAAATGGAAGTTGACTCCAAATGTTAATAGTACGTAACTATTTTACACCAGTGCTGAGTAAGGCGTGATAAATTTACTAAAGAGTAAATTTACTAAAAAGTACTAAATAAATTTAAATAAAAAGTACTAAAATAATTTACTAAAAATAAATAAATTTACTAAAAAGTAAAGTAAAGACCACTCCCTCTTTGAAAGTTTTCAAAGTTCAAAGGAGAGATTTAAAAGAATTCAATGACAATGTCAAAAGAAGAATTCGTAATTCAAAAAATTAATATCTACATCATGTCAAAAATGCAGAATTATAAATTAAAAAAATTAACTATATATTTTATTAACCATTATTCTGAATATCTTATTTCTCAGAAAGTTGTATACAGATTTTCATTGTAATTCATAAAATTTACAGGCTTTAAGTCTTTCGATTGATAGTATTTTTCAAATTTTTAAATAATGTCGTACTAATTTGAGTTCTCTTTCACAATATAAGAATGTCTAATAAGGATGTTAATAATACTTTGAAATTTATACGAAACAGGCCGATTTGGATGACCAGTTGGTTTGCTATAATAGTGGACAGTAAAATAGTTAACTAAATAGTTCATATAACTTGGTTTTGATCATTTTTAAATAATTAAAATATTTTTAAATTTTAATAGATGTATCATAGATAATATTTAAAAAGCTTTATGGTATTCTGTTTTTTCATTATATATTTCTCATGTTTTTTGTTAGTGTTCTTAAAATCCGTAAAAAATTGACGTACTGTACTAATTTTAGCTTTTTAACAATGAAAGTAATATTCAATCTGAAATAGCGTAAAGTTTGATATTTTTTCGTATTGGTATTATTCACAGAGAAGAATATATTTTTCACTGTGACATTATTTTAAATATCAATTAAAAATTTTTTACAGATTCTTCACAAAAAACATATCGTGTGCTTTAGTGAAATCTGCCTGGTCCGTCATGATCCCAAAGATCTTTTTTTCTGTAGTAATAATTTGTATTAGAGACAGAAATTTAATTTCTCTATTTTTCACATTTCATTATTTTTTTAAATTTATATTAATTTGATTCGGATTGTAAAATAAAAAGGGAAATATTAACAACTTTAATAAAAAAATTACCAGTAATTTTCGTGTTCTTCTAGAATTCTTGTGTTTTTGTATTAACATTTGTTGTATGTTTTGATATTAGTTGAGAATTCTTATGTATCCGAATTCTTGTTAGAAAATATGCTTAGAATATTTTTTAAATTGACTAAATATCGAAAATTTTATACAGCAAACAAAGTGGTATCATTGAAAAGATAATTATTTTGGATTTTAAAATTTTAAAATTATTTTTGTACTGTAAAACTTTTGGAAGTTATTACTGATAAACGACAAATTTTTGCTTTATTTTTAGTTAAGTTATTTGCTGAGAGCTTTATATTACTACTCTCCAAAGAATATAGAGAAAGGTTTACTCTTTAAATAATATACGATAATATACGTAAAGATAATTTTGAAATTAATCAAAAATATCTTGAAATGATTAACAATCAAGATAATGTATGTAAAGAAAACTGAAGTATCTTAATTTTTTGTATTATGTAAAACTCAAAACTACAGAAAAGACTTTCTTCGGCTTTTTCTGTAAATGCTTATTAAGCGTAAAGAAGGTTTTAATGAAAGTTTCTTAGTAAGTGTTTAAATTAAAAAAATATTAATTAATAAATATGCTTTTATTATGCATGAGAAATATTTTCTAAGAAATAAACATTGGCCCGCTTATGCCATGTTTAGTAAGTTGAATTTAAAATGGGCAATAGATAGAGATATTAATTGATATACATTTAACTTCATAAAAATTGAAAAATGACTCATCAACATGAAAATCTTAAAAATTTTTTTACTTTGCTTAAAAAATTTATCCAAAATTTGATTACTTTCTTTTAACAATTAATGTAGATTTAAATAAAGTTTTTGCTTTTTTTAAGCTTTTTTTAAGTTTTTGAAGTTAAAAAAAGCTTTTACTCAGAAATTAAGAGTGTTTTTTTAATTTATTGTAAAAAAATTGCAGCTTTCATTCCAAATTATAAACACATAATTTGCCATATACGTTTAATTAAATCTGTATCGTTTTCTTAAAAAAATTAATATCTAATGAAATTTTTTTTCATTTTTAAAAATCGTTTGGAGAGTCTCTCATCTTTCCAGAAGCTTCAACGTTTTAGCATTTTTTAGAGTAACAAAATCTTTTGTTTTAATTAAAAATGAAATTGCAGATGATGAAATTTTTTTGTATTAATGTATATGAAGAAAAATTTTCGTTAAAAACTGAGATATTTAATAATTTTTTTAATAATAAATATATATTATAACTACTTAATTTTTCCTGAAAATTTCTATTATCTACAAAAGATTTTAATACTATTTAGGTGGCAATTGGTTAAATACTTAATTTCTCAATTCTTAAAAAAAATTCCTCATTCTAAGCTTTCAGCACCAGTTTTTATCAGCTAGTAATAATAATCAAGATTCCACAGATTAAACGTAATGAGAATGGAAAAACTTCAGCTGTTAAAAGTTCCAAATACAGGTTAGTTCATTAAACCGTTCAATATAATATTTTATTTGAGCAGAATTTTTAAAAATAAACTAAAGTACTAAAATCTAGAAATTTGTCTTAATAGAATGATTATTTATGTGTTAATAACGCTCAACTCACTAGAAAAACTTTACAAATTCAATTAACCACTAACAGCCATAATAGAACTTAGATCTTATAAAACTTTAACTCAAATATATTCATGTACTAATTTAATCATAGCAGAATTTTTCTTGGTTGATAGTAATGTTCATTGAATAAACTCCTAAAGTTATATTTGCTTGACTTAAATCAAAGAATTCTTCTTTCAAAAATGACTGTATTAAAATGTAATTGAATTTTGCATTTGAAAAAGAATTTTGGTTGACTTTAGTAATATTATACAGACGTTGGATTACAATAGCATTTTAAAACAATATTAAAAGATAGGTCATCTTAAAAAATGTCCAGTTTTTAAATACTGCAGTTTTGTATTCACTAAAAAAGGCATTGAATTCCAAAACTTATTACATTTCATGCTATTATGAATTTTTTAATGAATATTTTAACACTGAATTAATCAGCATGCTTAAACTCTATAAATGTGAAACAATTTATCTCTCATAATATATAGAAAATACGATTTTTTTATCATGTGAGAATATGATGTTAATTTCGTTAAGGATTTTTGATTAATTGTAGGCAATGAATATTTGAGGATCGAAATCGTGTAGACAATGGATGAAGCATAAATGTCAATATTCATCAAAATCTTAATCGCGTATATTTTTCGCCTGCTTTTACTAGTATTGTATTATTATATATATGCTTCCACAGAGAAAAATATCCTTCTCTGTGTATGCTTCTTTGAAAACAAATGCTTTTTTAATTTGTTGATCTGCTTTTACTAGTATTGTATTATTATGTGTATGCTTCTTTAAAAGCAGATGCGTTTTTAAAAGGTTGACCTGTTTTTACCAGTATTGTTTTTTCAAACTGGTTTATTTGTCTTAATTAATTTGTCATTAAAACTACTTAATGACAAATTAATTAAGACAAATAATGATTCAAAATAATAATGTTCTCACATGATAACTTGAAATTTGAGAGCGAAGATTTCATTTGCATTTTTATTTTTTCTCGTAACTGAAAAAATATAACATTTGGTAAAAAATTTGTTCCTTTTTTTGTTTTATTTTTATGCAGAATTTATGGAAAATAAAAAAAAATAAATTGAATACTCAATAAATGTATAGTAGAACTCAATAGACATTTATCTTTGCGAATATACCTCGTATACAACTCGGTGACATTTATGGATAAGGTAAAAATAAACACTTCTATTTTAACACGCTTCACGTAACAAATAATTGTACAATAAAATAAAGATGCCATTTAAAGTTTATAACCATTTCAACCTGTGATGAAATTTCTAACTCGGCAGCAATAAAACAAAAAGAATAACACATTTATTACAGTTTCAAAATTTATAATCTGTCAGAAAAAAAAATGACTGAAATTAGCTCATTCCTTTCTTTTGTTATTCTAAAGAATAAAACGGACAAATCTATCATTTCGAAAAGAAAATATGCTTGTTTATTCACGACATGAATGTATATATTTATTCTTTTTCTCGTGTTTATATTTTAACTGAAAGATTGATATGACTAATAACCTCAAAATGAAATTTCCCACCACTTGAAGGATAGCACCAGCTGGTATTTAGAATGTTACACCTGCTACTTGATGAGGTTACTCATTTTCGTGCTTATTTTTGGATGTTGCCAAATACGAAATAAAAAGAGCAGCATCCGGAATTCGATGATCAGTGACCTCATGGTAGATCGAAGTTCAATCATCAAAGACACCAACATCACGATCAAGGTCTCATCAGTTCATAAAATCGCCAGTAGCGGAAAAAACAATAGAAAAAAGTGACTTAAAAGGTCGTATCGTTCAAGTTCGTTCTTAAAAGCTAACCATAGTCAAACACGAACAATAGATGCTTTTAGAGTCGCAACAATTTGATTTAATTGCACATCGAGTTTCGGTTCATAAATAGTGATATCATTTTATTGTCGTTTCTCATCCCCCCCATTTTTATTTGAAAATTTATTTACTCTTAGTATTTTTAACAAAAATAAGATAGAAAATAAATAAATAAATGTTGGGTTATGAAACAAAAATATAACGTTAGAAATGATAGAAAAATTGAAAGTACAAAAATGTTATTTAATAAATTAGGTTAACCAATACATAAAAGTTTTAAAGTTTCTGCACCGCCATAATTATTCCATGTAAATAATACTATTTAAATAATTCAGTAAACTGTAGGTCTATATCTTTTGTACCAAATGAAACAGAAAAGGGGATAATTTCTTGTGAGACTATTTGCATAAAGGAATAAAAAATATGCTTTTACAACAACGAATAAGCAAAAACAACATGATCGATGAACCACCATTAATTTTAAAACTAATTATATAACGGTTAATCTTAAAACTGTTTTCTTCCGCACATTTTACAATGTCTAGAGGAATTGAAAAAATGTGAAATGTAATGTTATCCTTCCTATCAAATTTTCTCTTATATTTGGAATCTTTAAAAAAATATGGCGTGTAAGAATAGGCAATCGTGGTAACCAAATTGTGTGATAATAATGAATTGTTATAGTCTTAAGTAGAATGTTATTTTAAGCAATTTGGTTAGTAATAGATTCATCATCTTGTATAAAAATAATTAAAAAAATAATAATTTGACGGAAAAATAGGCTACATAACTTGAAAAGAATTTTAGCATTTTAAATTTTAGTGAAAGAAATTCTAATAAATTTATTAAATTTTGTTTTATAACAAAAGAAAAAATCTACAATGCTTACAAATTTTAAATATAGGAAGAGTGTCATATACTAACGCAAGTTTTAAATAAATTCTTCTTTTTTGAGAACTTCGCAAAGAACATTCTATATACTATGTTCTTGTGAAGCTTTATTTTGTTTAGAGCCGTAAATTGACTCTAGAGACCTCCGAAATGAGAATTTTAACTATAAGAAATCCCGAACATTTTCATTTTATTCCTTTGAAGAAGGTTTACCGTTTTCCAATCTGAAATCAATCGAAATTCCTTCAAAAATCTTTGATATAATAGAGAGACGTTCCAAGCTGATTTCTTCTTAAAATGTTTGACATAATCTAAAAAAAGTTATATGTTTCTTTTTTTTTTCATTTTAATTTTGAAGTGGATTTGAACCCATAAAAATGTCACTGTCCTTCGTTCACTTACTCTCAAAGTCGTATATCAATTGTGCTTCTTTTTTTCCTTCCTGCTATCTTCCATTAAGTGCTTATACTTTTATCCTCTAACAATAAAAGCAGTGTTATAGACTACAATGCATAGCACTTTTTACTGCATATTTTCTTCTTGTTATTCTGGCGAGGAAGTGAACAATCTCAGTAAATTTTATGAATTCAGTATGAATTATTCATACATATAATTTTAAAATTTTACATCTCTTTGATAATTTTATTACAATAATTAAATTTTTGAAATACATCTATTTATGTGGCCATTTACATGAAATGAAACTGTTAGTTAAAAAAATTAAGAAATCATCAACAAAAAGGCAGTAAAAATTAATTCTAACTTAAAAAAATCCATTTGTCGATGGCTTTTTTTTTCTAAAGAGATACCAAAATTTACGGAAGATTTGAATTTGTCACCATTCGAGCAATAAGGCCCTGTATTTTTCACGGCCCTGTAAAAAAACCCGTTTGACAGATGATAGTTTAGGGTTTGTAAAAATGGAGAAAGAACACTGTGTACATGATAGATAATGGAGACATAAACGATAGAACAACACGTTTTCATTGTTGAACAATATTTCAAAAATGAAAGTTTGAGAAACGGTCCCCTAGATCGTGTGATTTAACACAAGCGGGCATTTTTTATTTGAATAATTGGATTATTTGAAGTCAAAAGACTAAGTCAACAAGCCCAGAAGCACGGCGTGTATTGACGAAGGAAATTCAAGGCTGCATCAACGAAATGCAGCCACAATTATCCAAAAATGGTCATCGACATTTTCGACAAAAGATTACGTGTGTACCATCAAAGACGTGGAAACCTTTCGGTTATATGTTATTTCATATAAGACCTTACCGTATGCGCTTTAAGATTCAACAAAAATTTAATAATTTAAAGAAAAAAAAGTTTTTTATATTATTCAAACCTTGCGTTAACAAATTGTTCTATTGTGCTACGCTCCATTTTTATTAACCCTAAGCTATCAGCTGTCAAATGATTTTTTAATAGGGTTGCCAGCATTTTACATGGATGGTGACAAAATCAAATATTGACTTAATTTTGAGTCACCTCTTTATAATAAGTTATAAAAATAATATTTCTTTTGACTTTACGTTCTATTGACATCTGCTGCGACTACACAGAAAAATATGTAAGCTTCTATTCGTCATTAAAATAAGATCGTATTACATTCTTGATATTTTGTTCCCTCACAGATGAATACACAGTGGTGTTTTTTGTTCTATGATACTGATCTCCATTAAGAACGATTGGCACTTTTAACTTTCTTTTGTTAATGAATATGTTCTCAAAGAAATGCTTTTTTCTTGCCATAATTCTCTGATTAATATCTTTAACAAGCTCATTCATGTTTTAAGCATTTTCAATTAGTTTAGGAAGTGAATTTGATATCGAAAACGAGTTCCAAACATTGTTATTTTTTAGTTTTGATACATTCTAGAAACATTAAAATAACTTTGTTTCTTCGATTAAAAATGTCAATTCATGGACCCGAAATACATATTAATTGTGCAACACCAATTTTGAATTTGACAGTAATATGCATCTTAAGGAAGAATTTAAGGCTTGGTATTAAAACGTAACGTTAAGAAAAATTTAATTAGATGTTTCATGAGATTCAACATACGTTATTATATACTCAGTCAGATATGGCAAAATTAAACGCATTTTTTCCTTTGCCTTTGGCGACCATATTAATTGTCAAGAGCAATGACTGTGTTTACTTTCATTGAATCTCGTAAAGATTAACTTGAGGCTTAATATTTATTTAAATAAGTACTTTTAAGTATCACATTATTATTTTTGAGCTGTTTGTTAATACTTCATAGGGCCGACTATTAAATCTAGAGCTGCTAAATTTTGTGAGAAACCTACAGAGTGATCATTATTGAATTTCCAATTTCTGCAGTTCCGTCAAGAAAAAGAAATACAACCTTGCCGTTTATTGGAAGTTAAAAAAATAACAATTGAATATTTAAATTCAACGCAAATATAAGTTATTTCAAAAAAGCAAAGAGTATCGAATGAATACAATAATTCATCTCACAATTTTTTCTGTTTGTCTAATGTCACCTTTCAAATGACACGGATATATAATTTTTTTTTGTTCGCAGATCAAACATAACACTGCTTCCTGCCCCTAAAACTATAATTGGCTAGTTATTTAAAAAAGTATAACGGGCATAAATTGGAAGATACATTGGAAGACATCCCAGTACAATACATCACTGTGACTATCACCCAAATTGCCCCATGTCTAACATTTATTGACTAAAATTTGGTACGGGGATTTTGATATCAGATAAACAAAGTAGAGATCAATGAGTTGACTGAGAATCAAATGAGAAATGTTAGTGGTTTTATTAGCAAACTATGAAAGAGGAATGGAAAACCTATGCTATTCATAAATAGACTGTATGTCTATTTATAATGACAAAATTCAATAAATAAAGATTAAAATTAAAAAAATTATTAACAAAATAAAGCTGTTAAAAATGAGATAGATAAAAAAAAACCAGGACAAACACAAAAAAGACTAGAATGAAATCTGGTATGCATATTTCAATGTATCACATCAGAATATCATTTGTTGAACGGCCAAGCACCCCGTGTTCGTTCAAGTCAAATTATATCTGAAATTTGCAAGAAGTAAGGTATTGGGATTTATAGCAACAATGGCTGTTATCCCCTGTTTCAAATACTTAGAACAAAATATAAATTAAACACAAGAGAGCGCGCACGCACAAAAACAAATTGAAGTTTCAGTCAGTTAACAGTTAATGAAGTCTGCTCAATCAGTTGAATGAAGTCAAATTATATTTTTATTCATTTTAATTGTTTCATCGAATGAGTCACTTTAGAATCGCAAACGATCCAAAAAACTTTGTCTCGCATTGATTGGTTAAAAAAACATCACATTTCTTATTTGTTTCATTTCATATAATCACGTGCACAAAATGACATTTTTCTAAGTTTTATTTGCTAGTCATTAATTTTTTTTAATCAGAGCTTTTGTAAATGGTGGCAACGTGTTATTAAAAGCTGATTTTTTGAGATGCTCGTGCAGGTAATCAAATTTTTATTTTTCGCTTTTGGATTTTTGTTGACGCCAAAAACCTCATCCCCAAAACAATATCATGTTCTGACATGATAATAGATAGTAACTAATAAATAAATAATAATAAAGCTGATTTTCCCGGATTAATTCTGATAATATTATTGAGCAAAAATCATATAATTAATACACAGTCTAAAAATTCATAAAATTATACTTTTCGTGATCTTATTTCAATTATTGTGTAGTGATTGAACGTCGTGATACGAGCCCGTGACGATAGCGCCTGTAGCGGAGTAACATGACCATAATACTTAAGTCGACTTCGGTATCGTAGATGCTATCTGGCTTATGAAGCTAGCACGCAATTGCATTTTTGTCTTTTATTATGGTAATTTTTCAAATTTTTTCTGAAGTATATTTTACAACATTTTTTTTCATTGTGATGAAATTCGAATTTCTTCCAATCTTATTATTTTTTATACGGGGACAATTTTTTTTCTAAGTTCTGCTTTTATTGAAAATGTGAATTTATTTTAATTTTTGAAGCAACTAATTTTAACATCTGAAATAAGCAACAATAAAACTTTCGCAAGTACACTCATTCATAAGTACTGCTTGTTTTCTCAATTATATAAATTAGCAAAGTTTTATTTTCTGATTGCAGTATACTTTATGGAACTCGGAAAATAAAAATTCTGAGCGATATTACTTAAGTTTTAGATGATACGGATATATGCAGAAAATTTCGATGGTGAACTATTAATTCCATTTCTCAGTCTAATAATTTTGAGTGCATTTTCGATTCAGGAAACAGGTCCTTGAATTGCAGTTTTACATTTAGTTAAATTTTTTATCTCCCTTTTCGATTAAAACTAAAACTTTAATTGAGACAAAAAAAAAACAATTTGGGAAGTGTATTGCGCAAAGAATAGAACAGGTGGAAGTTTTGAAATTCCAAACCGAGTTAATTGTCTAGATAAAAAGTGGAAGTTTAAAAACACTTTGAGGAAGAGAACATTAAGATATGCAACCCAAAAAAGTTTTAATTGAAAGTTTTCGCAATGAATAATACCTGGTGAAACAGCTGGCTATCAAAGGGGATTAGTCATAAATAGAAACTTAAATTTGGAAGGATTAAAATAATGCCTCTAATAATGATTGCATTTAATGTTTTAAGGTACTTTTCCATTAGCCGG
>JAOUZG010038425.1:697260-708222 GCA_026289955.1 Argiope argentata | reverse complement strand
TTATCATTATTATTCATTTATTTATCGTTAGCGAAGTTTTCAAGAAATGAAATTATTTCACCATAAACGGCAGCGCGCAATATGAAATTAACCTAAATAATGAAGTTTCTACTGTAATTTTGATGTCATTGAAATTCAATAACATTAGAAAAATTCGTATACCCAAGACATTTAAGTCAAGTTATTAAATAACGTGGCTCAAATGTCTGTCAGATTGTGATATTTAAAATGTTTTATTCAAAAAATCAATAAATATTTGTAACAGATTTAATTCGATCAAATAATATTCACGATGAACCACCTTTTAGCCAAAGATGGCTAGAAAATAAATAAAAATAATTTTAAAAAAATATGTAATTGTTTAAAGGTAAGGTAAGGTAAAGGTATTAGGTAATTGTTAATGCAGTTATTAATGGAAAATTCCTTTCATAAATTCGTTTTTGTTTAGATACTATTTGAACATGATTCCACACATTTTATGCTTGTATTTTCTGAAGTTTTCCTTTATTGCTGTAATGCAATTTGATGAAAACTCTAGTTCTGGGAGTGTGCTGTATCGATATGAATAAAATTCTGCAGAAAATTGATTCTTTGATGCATTATACATGTAATTTTTTAAAATTCGATTTAATATGCACTAATGAATTGTGGTGAAAGCTTCATAAGCCAGAAAAGGCTCGCAGTACACAAATAATTACTTTTGTATGGTAGTATGTTACTCGGCCACAAACCAGTTGTTGCGAGTTCGTTCCTAGGGGAAAAATACGCATTCCCCACAATGGTGGCCCGTAGTTACTTTTGTCTAGTGGCTATGTTACTCGATTACGAATTCTAACGTTGCGAGTTCAGTCTGTAGGTTATCTTAACCGTTCACCCACAATGGTGGCCCATGATCTTGAATAAGCAATTTTCTACATCTGTTATGTTGCCCTCTACTGGCAACACACGCAATAGAAACAACAGCCAACCTCACCACCAACTCACAATTACAGTCCTTATAAGCTTGGCACAATTAAATCGTTCGTCTCACCACCAACTCACTGGTGGGATAGTATGTGGTGAAAGCTTCCTTAGCCAGATAACATCTACCGTGCACAAGTAGTTACTTTTGTACGGTGGTTATGTTACTCTGCTACAAATCAGAATGTTGCAAGTTCAGTCCTAGGGCAAAAATATGCATCCCCCCCACAGAATGTTAGATCATAAATTTAGAAATATAGTAATTCTATCTCTCCATCATACATAGGCATGGCAATTAAACAGTCAAGAAACTTTAAAATGAACTCTATTTCATAAACATCCGTATTTAAAAGTATTTACAATTTTACACAAAAAGTACATACATAATTTACTTAACTAAATATAATTGTTTTCCATGTTATTATATCAATATTCAAATTTTTTTATTTTCAAATATATGTAGAAGTTTTTTATAATTTAAAGTACTCTAAAAGCATAAGACCGTGGGGGATTTTAAAATGGGAACTGCTTAGGACTGCAAAGCTGAAAGAGTATCACAAGAAAGTCGATTGAAAAAACTTTATTCTTCTAGTTGAAAAATGAATAAATTTGCCAAAAATCGAAATTCGGAGTATTACAAAATATTAATATAATATTAAAACTTAATTAGGTTCTTTTCCGTTAGACGGGCGCAAGCAAAAAATCGCCAAATAATGTAGACTGTTTTGTCATTCGTTTCGCTTGGCGACTCGGTTCGCGTTTGAGTCATAATTTACGCTCGGGCAACGGAAAAGAACCCTAATTAAATATAACTTGTCTGGGTTTTAACTAAATCATTACATTCACTTAGTTAATAGAGTATTTTTAAACATCTTTTCAACCTTTTCTTCAATAATAATGCGAACAAACATTGTTACATGACAGTTTGGAACCATAATAGATAAAAATAAATATATTTTTACCAAATTATTAAAGTAAAAAAATGAGAAATAAGCAAATAATTAACGTGTTAAAAATGTGCGGTAAAAGGACCCTAATAATGAACTATCAAAACATATTAAAACCACAATTGACAATAAATATAGATATAAGCAACATGGATCACTGTATTTCTTAATTGAAAATTGAAATCAAATCTTATTCGAAAATTTTAACTGGAATTTGTCTCAAATTCTATTTTATCTCTTGCATTTTCAATTATTAAATGCGAAAATAGATATAATTTCTTTTCCTTTTAATTTGAAGTCAAAACTAAAAAATATGATAAAAGTAATTTTAATACTTTTCATTTATTAAATGTGTCAATACTTTGCATTAATAATTTTGTGCTGGTTATTTCGCTGAAGAATTTTACTGTTAAACATTTTATTCAATCAAAAACACTTTAAAAGTGACTAATTTTTTAAAGAAAACTCTTCTGAATTGAATTATTTATTTATTTACTTCTTTTAATTTTTATGGTATAATTATTGCATTTAAGCTACCATATATTGTTTTTTATTAATATTCTGTACTTTTATTAAAATTTTCCTTAATTTATTAATAAATTATATGATTTTATTAATTAATTATAAATTTCTCCTTAAAAATTTTATATGCTTAAAAAGGTTTTACTATCATTTTGAATTAATTTTTTTTATTTTGTTGTACTCATTGTCAGACTTCACTTCTTTTAATTTGAATTATTTTTATTAGAGACTGCATTTTTTCCGACTATTATTAGCCAAATATTACTCTAAGATAATTTAGTATCATTATGAAATATTTTTTAAAACAATGCAAATTGTTCTTTAAAGATCTGTAGCGTGCTTGTAATAGTGTATATAGAACGCAAAAGAAAATATACGACCGTAATGCACTTGAAAAAAAAAACTTCTTTGAATGTTCGATTCTTTACCTGTTATTTCACATATTATTTATGATCAAATTTGGCCATTCGGTCACAAGTATTCTTGGGATTCTTCTGCAAAAATCAAGGTTATTTTCTGCATAAAATTCCAGCGAATGACTTGAACTCTGCTAACTTCCACATCCTTATAAAATTCTCTTGTCCGTTGACACTTAAAGAGATGAAAAGCATTGACCCTTGTTGGATATTTTCCAAAGTGGTTGAGCAAAAGTCCTTGGGGCTATTCTAGTTCTCAGCGGCACATTCTACTCAAAATACCAACATACCCTTTGTAAACTCAAAATAAATAAATAAATAAATAGAAAACGACTTCATTCATGATCGAGGCGACTTCGGAAATCCTGACCATCGGCATTTTTCTTTGCTGCCTCGTGACTAAGTGCCTCGTGCTTGATAGATGGCGTTTTTCACAATTATTTATTTCTTTATCCCAAGAAAAATTTCCTAATAGGTTTAAAAGGTGGATCCTGCTTGTAATATAAAACAGCTTTACAATTCTTCATTCATTTGTTTACATGTGTTTTACGTTTTTAGAGGGTTTTTAATCCGATCTCTGACATGAATTCCTGATTAATAGCACACTTTACTTATTCTTTAGAATACTCTTTAAGCCACCGGTAGATCAGCTGTAATTTTGTAAATTTGATAATTAATTTCTATAAAAATGATAATTAGATAAATTAATTCAAAATAAATTATTAATACTTTATATAAAACAATAATTAACTGATGTACAATAAACCATTAACGCAAAATAATAATTAAATAAAATAAATGATAATATACACAAAAAAATTCATAATGTTTAATACAAAATTAAAAATTAAAATTTTTGATTTCATATTGGTAAATTTTTAATAAAACCTTTTCGTGTAATTGCTTTGTGATTCATAAGTAATTACAAGTGCTTACAATTATAATCTTGGGTGACCATGATGTTGTTTTTGTAGGGAGATTTGAATAATTGAAGGCAACGGATAATTGAAGCTCGAAATT
The DNA here is from genome assembly GCA_026289955.1 of Argiope argentata. Lineage (NCBI taxonomy): Eukaryota > Metazoa > Arthropoda > Arachnida > Araneae > Araneidae > Argiope > Argiope argentata. The sequence goes on along the minus strand of JAOUZG010038425.1, from coordinate 704,357 downwards.
GCGTAGGCAATGAGCATGAATGGCAATATTAATCAACATATTTGAATCGCATATATATATATATATATATATATATATATATATAACCTATTTTTACCAGTATTGCATTATTATTATGTATGCTTCTTTGAAAGCAGTTGCATTTTTAAAAGGTTGACATTCTTTTACCAGTATTTTTTCCCAACTGGTATAAGTTAATTAAGGCAAATAATGACTTAAAAATAATAATGTTCTCACATGAAATCTGCGATTTCTTTTTTCTTTTTTGTTTAATATTTATTTTAACTGCCTCCATTGTTCTTTTTTAATAAAGATTCATGCAATTGCAGCTAAACAATAATAATGCTAAAAACTCATAAAATGTACGATCGAAATAAGCGCAGAGAAATTATCTACTTATTTATTCCGCAAAAATTCATCTTAATACAATAATTTCTAATATTTTTTTCTTATTTCTTTAATAAATTTTGGGGCTGTGAAAAATTTATTGTTAGTTTAATAAAAAAAAGTTTGTGAAAAAAATACAAAATTTCGTATCTAGAGTTTGAGACTGCCTTGCTTTCTTTCCAATACAACTGTTCATACGCAGCAGATCGAAAAGAGGATTAAGAGAAATTCAATCTTTCAAGAAGTCCCCCCCCCAACCAGCAGATTCAAAATAGAGCTAGGCATAGACTTTTGTCTTCGTTCGAGTAAGATATTGCTAAAAAGGCTAAAGAAAGATAGGGTAGGGCACAAAAGCTAAAGTTTATGCTAAGATGTGACAATAGAGTAAAATAAAAATAAACAAAATAATACTCAAACTAAGGAAAACTGCTCAAACATTTTGAATATTTAATAAAAAAATTCATAACTTTCAAAAATTCATAAAAATTTTTCAATACAGTAGTCAACCTTTTAAAAAAAGGCTCTTCATTATGAGTTTAATGCCAAAAAAAGGGACTTATTAAAAGGGGGGGAGTGCAAGGATATACAAATCATTTAGAATTTTATGGCCTGCTGGTGCAATGATTAATATAATTTATTATTTTGTTTAGTTTACTTTTTATAGCAAACTTTCCAATAGAGTGGTACCATTCTTTAAGAAAAACTGCATTCTTTGAAATTTGCAAAAGCAAAAAAAAAAAAAAAAAAAGTAATTAAAGACTCTTTTGAAAAGATTTTACGGCGCCGTGTCTTTCATTTCATGAGGAAATTCTGCCAGTAAAGGACTAAGCCGATTCAAAGCCTGATCATTTCGACAAAAGAAGTGACCTTGTCAAAAACGATTAAGATCTTAACAAAAGAAACCTACCGCTGTTAATGTTCAGTAGAAGGTGACATTCAAAGTAACAGTTTTTCCTAATGAAGAGGCTTTGATAATTAAATGTTACTTCGTTTTTTTAACGTAAATAAGTGTATACGTGTTAGATACTAAACATGGTTCATATTTTTTATCTCTAAGACAAAAGAAAATTAAGAAAAAGAGCGGAACGGTCTAATGTTATTAAGAAAGCGTTGAATCGAAAGTTTTTGTTTTGTTTTGTTATTAGAAAACTTATCCTAACGTCAATATGTATTTTTTAGATACGATATTTTTCGCATAAATCAATTATGTTGTTTTCAAAGTAATAAGTGAGAAAGATATATTCAATTTTCCTCCTGTAATAAATAATCTTTTCCTTTTTTCTACTTATTTCCGCTTTAATTAAACTAATGAATAGGCTAATTGCCTCTGACGCCATTTAACTCACGTCTTTAGTTCACATCCTCTATCTTATCCAATTCCTTCTTTAATAAACAGCCAGTAGAGAAGCGATTATCTTATTTGGCAAAAAAGGCATGAATTACAAGCATGATCTTCATTTCTGTTGCTAAGCAAAATCGACAAATTAGATAAAATTTGTGAATTATGAAAGTTTTCTTCTTCGTTAATATAGTTAATTATCTTCTATAATAATTAATTGTGAATTCATAAATAACAAAAGTGGAGTAGTCTGAGTAGTAGTGAATCACATCTGTGGCTCATACTCACTATCTAATGAAATGATCCCCTCTCTAACATAAAGAATAGAAAAGGGAGTTGTCTAATTTGATTTTTGAAAAAGTGTGAATCACGGGCTTTCGTTTTATTTACTCATTAGTAGAAAAGGAGTCGTCCAATCAGATAAAAACTGTGAATTATGAAGGTGACCTTCTTCTTTACTATAATTAAAAGATAGTAGAGAAGTCATTGGCGGTAAAAGTGGAGTAGTTTAAGTAGTAAGAAATAAATAAAAAGTGTGAGTCATAGATGCACTTAACGAATTAATTAGTAGATCACGATCTCAAAGTTGTCACAAAGTGTTTTTTCTTAAAGATTCTTAAAAACTTGTTGGTATAAAGTTTGGTTTAAAAAAATTATCAAAACTTTCGGGTTGATTCGAGTTAATAGTTCGATAATTAATGATATATTTGAATATTTATCTTTCAATTTTGGTGCACCACAAGATTTTTCTAAAAGAAATTAGATATCTAAAAACTTTTTACACGTGAAAAGGTGTTCGAGATAGGGAGAGAGAGAGAGAAGTGAATGAACAATTTTCGTAAATCTCATGTTTTCGTCATTCTGGAAGAACTGTGAGCTGAAAAAAGGATTGTTGAACAGTGCTAATTCTTATTCGAAGTTTTTGACCAGTTTTTATCTTTTTCCTCAATGAAGGGCACAGGCGAGTTTTGATAGACATTTCAATTAAATATTCCAAGACATTTTGTGTTTGATATAGTTTGAAAAGTAAAGGTCTGATTCTAGCATCGAAATATCATACCAGATTTAATCATATCTAATTTAATGACTAATGTTGAGTCTTCATACAGAGGAGTTTTTGAACGTTTAAGTAATTCGTACCAAAATAATTATCGAAGTTTTAAACATTTATTTTTATTTAAGGATGGCATTTCATTCTTACTTTTTTGTATATGCTGTTAAAAAAGTGTTATAAATTACCCTCCTCCTTTAAATAAAAATCAACTTAAAGGTCATGGTGAATTTATACGCTCCAGACCACGCACTAAAAATCATCTTTAGAATTATCTCTATCCGTGACTACAGTAGTTGTAACTCATGAAGATAGAATGTCAAGTGCCAGACCATCCGTCATTTCCTTCATTCTTTAACAGAGCAATGAACACTCGAAGCAGTTTAAGCATGGGCAATATCCACGTTGTACCAGACGTAAAATATTACCTTACCCCATGGAAATCATATGGATTAAAATACTTAAACCCATTTTTAACTTTTGATAAATCTAATGCGACCTCTGCGATTTAACTTCAACATTTTGATCGCTATCTTCAAGCATATAAATATCTCATTCCAATACTTACAGATGGTTCAAAAGGTTCTTCACGTACTTAATTTCTTTGATTTTTATTAATTTAACATCTCATTGAAATTTTCCCCTTCCTGATCTATTTTAACTGCCGAAATCATTGTCATCCTTCCTGCATTATCCCACATTTCAAATAGTCCTCAGATAACTATATCGTTTATTCAGATTCAAAATGTGTCTTGGAATCGCTGATATCCCTCCACCGTTTCTCTCTTTCATTGACTTATAGCATTCTTGGACTGCATGATGCACTTGCAAGGGATTCAAAATTCTCTTCTGCTGGGTTTCCTCGCACTTTGATATACCGGGAAATGAATTAAAGGAGAGTTTAGCGAAATTTTCAACCAGTATAATAAATTCTCTTATTTGATTAAACTAACTATACAAGAAAATCATGTTAAATCCAATCTGCATATAAAATAGAATGGAATTAGAATGCTTAATGAAATATTAAAAGGCGTTAATTAGAATGCTTTGTGAAATATTAAAAGGCGTTAATTAGAATGCTTTGTGAAATATTAAAAGGCGTTAATTAGAATGCTTAGTGAAAGATTAAAAGGCGTAAATTAGCACCTAATAAACAGTTGGCCTTGTTTGCCTGATAGAAAACTTGATGCATTTCTTACGATTAAGAATTGGCCACACACGGTTCGTACATAAATATTTATTGTTGAAGTAACCCGCATCTTAATGTACTGTGTGCTAATATCCTATTCTAGTGCATTCTAATGATGATTAGGCAAGTGCCAAAAGTGGTGTCACAGCAATAAAAAGCTAGTCATTTAAATTGCTATCAAAGGACTGGCTATTCAAAAAAAATCTTTCATGTTCTCTATGTCTTGTATTAGAAGCTAAAAACAGCCAAATAAAAAAAAGAAAAAAATTAATAAATAAAGGAACAGGCATAAAAGTAAAGACGATCTAAAGGGCTCAAGAAGAAGATTCTACCTAATATACCACAACATCATTGAAACATAACAGTAAATAATAAATTTTACCAAAAATAGGCAGCTTAAGCTTTGAAAACAGAAAAATAAATGAAAAAAAAAGCAAAAAGCAAAATATAAATAAACAAATGAAAAAATAAGGCGAATAAAGGAAAAATAAATATATATAGTGGTTCAGTCTAAGATAGAGTCCATGATCAAGAACTAAAGGTCAGATAAAGTTCTTTTTGCATTTTTTTCTTATCTTTCATAATATACTGTCCACTTTTAACAGCGCTTGGCAAACTAGGATAAATTACTATTCAATTGAAAAAATACTGTTTTCATTATGGAAATCCATTATATATAATTATTTCCATTATAGGAAAGTCAAGAAAGTTTGAACTTCGTAAGTTAATTTATTATATGATAAAATTCGGAAAATATTTAGTTAGTGCCCTCCCACCATACTAAAATACTTTCCAGAGCTCTCTTGTATAAAACGTAGCCAATTTATCCTGATATTTCTCTTTTGTGCTTGGAAATTGTAAATCTATGTAAAATTTCATTCATCTTGCTTCCCACTTGATTTATATGGACCATACCATTTAATTTGTCATCAGCAATAATTCCAAGAATCTTCGTTTTTCTTGTACGCTTGATTCGTGTACCAGTATAAGAACAATATAGAGGATATTTATAACGTTTTTTTTAATAAAAAAAGGATTTTTTTCATGCGCAAAAGTATCGTTAGAGTCCTTACTCCAACAATTTAATTTTTCTAATGCCCTATTAATTAAATTTTGGAATTTTATTCTTGCTAGTTGCTGCCGCAAGTAGATAAAAACCGTCAGCGTACGCAATTGTTTCAGTATCTTCTCCAAAATTAGTTTGCATTGCTTTATATGAAAGTCCAGAATTATAACCCTAAGGGCATCCAGTTGAATAATCCTCTATTAAAAATTTGATCTCCATAAATTAAAAAGACTTTTCTGTCGTTGAGGAAACTTGAAACCACATTAAAAAGGTTTTGGGGGCAATTCATATTTTTGAAATTACTGAGCACTAATGGCCACCAAACTCGCCTAAAGGCAATTTTCACATCAGAAGAACTTAAAACACTATGTTTTCAGTTATTCCTTGCCTCCGCAATTCAATTTTTAATGTGAATAATTGCTTCAGTTGTACTTTTATCAAAAATAAATCCATATTGTTTTTAATAAAGATAATTATTTTTTAATAAATGATAGAATAATCTCTTAGTAATCATTTTGTCAAACATTTTTCCAATGAAATCAAGAAGACGAATAAGCCTAAAAGCGGCTGGATCTGTATCTTTTTTTTGTTAGACTTATTAAAGAACACAATTTGAGCTTACTACCACTATTCAGGGAAGTATCTATGGTGCAGATATCTATTATAAATTTTGTTATTACACTTAAATGCTTCTTTAATAATTTCTGCTGAAAAACTATTCGAACCTGGAGCTTTTATCTATTTAAACTGTTAACTGTACGTTCTACTTCGAATATTGAAAATGGATGATCAATAACAAAATTTGTAGAAATTCGAGTATTGTTTCGAATATTTTCATAACAAAGCATAGATTGACCATCATTTGCGGGGAAGTGAAATTCAATTAAAGCACCTATGGCTTCCTTAGGAGATTCGTTTAAAGAACTATTTATTTTTCTAATTGCACTAAGTTGGAAATATTTACTGTCAGGATTTTTAACCACATCAAAATGAATTCCAAATGGCTCCTATTTTATACTTCGCCTCTACTTCTTTAACCAACGTTCGAAGATATTTCTTGCCTCTTATATCTTTGGCCTTAAGCAAATATCTTTTTGTTCTTATCACATCACTTCTGATAACCTCCAGTTTTCTAACAATGATTATGTTTTTTTCTTTAGGTATTTGTATAACTTATTCAATTTACTGTTTTTACAGTCAGATATTATAGATTTTGTTATATTCTCAACATAAGAATCGAGGTTTTGTTTTTTTTTGTATTTTCATCTTTTGGAAATTTTCGGTAAGCAGAAATTCAAATTTTTATAAATTTAAGTTTTTTTATATAAGTGCTACCATTTTTTTAACATTTTTGATTTTTCAGTGTAAATTGAAAAACTTATAATAATATGGTCACTACATGTTGGTTCTAAATCAATTTTCCATTTAAAAATATTTTCTGATAATATAGGGTCACTGATGGTAATATTTATCCATGATATTCCTAGCGAACCACCAAAAGTTGGGGGAGAATTTTCATCATTTAAAACAATAAGTCCTTTTAAAAAGTGGAATTCAAGTAACATACGACCTCTATAATCTTCAAAAATCCCCTCACCATATTATAATTTTTGCATTAAAACATCCTGCAATCAATATATCATGAGAATGTTGTAAATTATTTTCCAATTCAATTTAAGTAGCTTCAGTATTTCTGAAGGAGTACTGTAAACCGAGATGATCACTAAGATAGATTTGCTAAAAGGAATGATTATAGCAATGATATTATTGGAAGATAAAACCTTTTTGCTTCAAGATATTTATTGTAAACTATGATCCTGATTTCATATTGTCTCGATCAATTTAATGTTTGCTTCAACACAATTGATACAATTAGGTAAATTTTTGCAATAGTCTTATTTTTGCCCTTTTGTCCACAATTTGGATAGGTCTCCATATTGGAACAATTGGTACTTATATGTCCGAATCTATTTCATTTGCAACATTTGATATATGTTAAATATTCTCTAAGAGACAGTCGAGATTACTCTCTCTCTCTCTCTCTCTCTCTCTCTCTCTCTCTCTC
>JAOUZG010038425.1:634074-681959 GCA_026289955.1 Argiope argentata | reverse complement strand
GATGTATGCAATCAGAAAGATGTATGCAATAGATACATTCTGAAATAAAGAAAAATCTTTAGATGCAAGAAACAATTAAAAGAGATACGAGAAATGAATGAAAAACTCAGATCCAAGAAATGAAAGATGTGACAAATCACTAGAATTGCTAAGACTTAGCTTTCTCACAATTGCTATCGTTTTCCCTTTGCCCTCCGAAAAATAATTAGAAGCAAAATTATTCACCTAATACAAGGATTTGTTTATTGCTATGAAAAATAAATATACATAATTCTTTTGAGTCTAATTTTTAAAAAAATTAATCTACATCTCTTAACCATTATGTAGGCGTTTTTAGCAATTAAATTTGAAAAGTAAATAAATAAAATGTCAAAATGATGCATAATCTTGAATGTCGAGTCACACTCGACATCGGACCGCAAAGGGTTAACAGATGTAGCTATGATATTTCAAAAAATACTATCTTTCAAGAGAAGTTTAGTTATTTAAAAGTCTGTTATATAAAACCTGTCATTTTATAACTGATCCTGAAAATTCCATTGGTCACTTTTTAGCTTTTAGCTCACATTGCCACCTTCTTGAACCCTTACTATGAAGTTCTTCGCTGTGTCCGTGGTAATTTTTTATTTAGAGACAAAATTCGAGTCTTTAAGCTTTTTTCCGTAGAAGCAACTTCAACAAAATTATTTGACTTTTGCTTTTGAAATTCTCATTTGTTATGCCGAATTTTTTAAAAAAGTTCTGCATTTGCATTAGCGAAAATAAAATTCTAATACCTCAGATCTATTAAACACCCAATGTCTGCTTATTATTTAGTACTTACCTCTATGTGAGTGGTATAACAAATGATGAAATGGGAATTCTGTAATAACCTGAAATTTCATATAAAGCTTAATTATAGAATAAAATTATTGTTTTCAGGTAAGAAAAAATTAATTTACGAAATTCTATTTAATAATTTAATTTTAGACGATAGTTATGAATGACAATTGTAAAAATAAATTCGAATATTATGCATTTTACTCTACAAATGTTTATATTATTTTTTTATACTTTTATTATATTTCTCTTCACTATCAACAAAATCCTTTTAAAAGCATTCACTTCTAGATTCTAAATCAATTAAGACTAAGTTTGTTTAAACACATATCCATTGTTGAGTATATTCAAATGCTTTTTTTATTTTATGTACCAGTCTTATGTTATTTAAGTTAATAGATAAGAAAGAGATATGATTGTCTAGAATTTAAATAAAATTGTTGATTGATTGTCCAAAATTGCTTAATGTTTTCAATGCTTTCTTTTTGAAAGATGTTGAAAGCAATATAGCTCTCTTTTGGAATTTCCTTAAATATTTAAGGATACCAAACAAAAATATTTATTTCTCATTTTAAATGGTGCGTAGAAAACATTTTTCTGATTCGTTCTGATTTTGCAGCCAAATGTATAGTAAAAGCATTTCTATACTTTTACATAAAAAATATATTTTTGAAAGACCAGGTGAAAGACCAGAAAATTTTTCGAAAAAAAAAGCATATTTAAGCATAAAATAATTTTTGAAAAGCAACTTTTATTATTACTTAAAAAAAATGTCAAAATGCATGGGCAACAAATTGGCAATTTATTGCTTTTGAGACAGCAATTTTCCGCTTTTAAGGTTATTAGAAAATAATATAGAAGGTTGTCACATTTTGAGACTTATCTCCAAAAAATCGTTTAAAAGTAGAAATTTAATTTGTAATTCAAAAGTTTAAGTCAATGGCAAAGTTGTTACATTTTTTGTGATTGTTAAATTGTTTTTATCATATGAGATCTGTGTTGGTTTGAGGTTTTTTTAAGCCACACATTTGAACGGGCTGAAAATTGGCAATTTATCACTTTTGGGGCATCCATTTTCCACTTTTAGAGTTATTAGAAAATGGTAAAGATGGTTGTCATACTTGGAAACTTATCACAAACAAAAAGATACAGCTTGGCACGAATGTTCGCTCTGCTCCCAATTCTCGATATATCGTTGCATGCTTATTTTGATAATCACAAAATTCTTTCAAACCTGTTTATAATTAATGACTTAAATTAATTAAGACGAACAATGCCTTAATATAGTAATGTTCTCACATGATAACATGAAATTTGAGACAGAAGATTTGAATTTTATTTATTTATTTCCGTTATTATTCTATTTACTAGTCCTTAATTTATAAACCAGTACTTTAAATAATTTGAATTCAATTTTTTTCGTCAAATATCCTTTCAGAAACGCATCAGAATCAAATCAAAATTTAGTTTATTAATCTATTAATTGACAATTAAATTTGGCGGACATTAAAATTCAGCCATCAAGAATACATAAGTGTAGAAATATTTCAAAATGCTAGTTCAATTATAAAATGTAATTGTATCAAAATGAAAGAATCAAATAACAGCGTTGTTTAAAAAGTGAAACTCGCATCTTAAGTAGAATATATAGATAACTGCTTACTAATCCATTGGCTTTACAGACTAACAATTAAGTCTGAGCTAGATGATTATTTTTAAACAAAACAATATAAGATATTTAAAGTTTATTCAATTAACTCAGCAAAAGATTTTAAAAAAAACTAAACATCTACATTTCACTAACTTTCAACATACCAATGTAACCACAACTGGCTACTCGGTCTTGCCTCGAAGGATTCCAAAATAATATTGGATGATTGGAGCAGTGCAAAAGCACTGATGGTTACTATGTTTTAATCCTCAGAGCCATCACCGGCTTCAATACACCCTCTCCCGTAGGAAACACGTCTCTTCATCAGTAGGAATACCGTTTTTATTACACCTCATACTATTTCTATATATAATAGGCCACGAGAATCAACCACCGGAAGCTTCTCATTCCTATCTTTGAGGTGTCCATGAAGGTGGGGGAGGAAAGGTTATCACTATATAATATTAATGGTATAAATATAGTATAACCGAAAATAGGGCATGATAGCGGTATACTACTAACTGGTGGCACTACTAGCTACCACCAACTAGTAAGTGGTACTACTGGCTATTTACTACATACCTAGCGTCTACTACTACGATACTATTGGCACAGTCACAGTATCGATATTTAATCCCCCATTTTGTCTTGGATTCAGTGACCCTTTGTTTATCTAAGAACTGCAAAACTGTTCAACTGGCAACAATTTCGGGACATTGGGATGTATAACGAAGATAAATAGAGGATGGAACATATCACAAATTTTTTTCATCTCCTAGTGATTTCTAAAAGTTTTGTAATAGATTTTCAAAGTAATACACTGGTGGTCAAAATTAAGACATGGAAGCCATTTTCATACATTTCTCGAAAAATATCACATAAAACCCGGACAGTTGGTTACAATATAATGGCACTATGGTGTTGGCTTCGCTGAGATGGGTTTAATTATTTTTTGTGGCCATTGCTAAGCCAGCAGGAGGTATAAAAATCTGCAGCCGGCTGCTCAACTCATTCCACTCTACAACACAGTAGTGATTTGTATTGTGTTTCTTGAATAATCTTGTTGTTTTTTTGTTGAATTTTCGGTAAGATGAGTGAACATCAGCGTTTAAACGAAGGTATGAGGTGGAGAATTGTGGGTAGACTTGAGGCAGGGTAGTCCCAAGCTCAGGTTGCAAGGGAATTGGATGTAACTCCAAGACTTGTTTCGAATTTTTGGAGTCAGTTTAAAAACAATGGGACAGTGTCCAGAAGACCAGGACAAGGTCACCCGAGAGCAACAACGTCCAATGAAGACCAGTATTTGTTACCCACAGCCAAGCGCCAGAGGACGTCTACAGCGACACAACTGTCTAGGGACCTCGCTGCTATCACAGGAACATTAGTTTCATGGAAGACAGTTGTCAGAGGGCTTGGTGACAGAGGGTTTTATGCCAGAAAGCCCACTTTTGGAATCCCACTCACTCCTTCCCACAAAAGAGAGCGTGTACAATGGTGCAGACAGCACCAACATTAGACACAGCTCCAATGGGCTAATGTTCTCTTCACAGATGAGTCCAGATTCAGTCTAGAAACTGATTCCACGGCGAATATTCATATGGAGGGAGCTTGAGACGCGATACCATCCCAGTAACATCATGGAAAGGGACCATTATACTGGTGGAGGGTTGATGGGTTGGGCAGGAATCATGCAAGATACTCCCTCCAAGTGTTTGACACTGGTTCCGTTAATGCCCAGAGGTACAAGAAGGAGATCCTACAGCCCTATGTGCGTCTTTAAAGAGGTGCTGTTGGCCCTGAATTCGTTTTTATGGACGACAATGCCTGACAACATAGGGCTGCCCTGGTTTATTAGTATCTTGAAAGCAAAAATATTCATTGAATGGATTGACCAGCTAAATCTCCTGACCTTAACCCCATTGAACATGTTTGGGATTCTCTTGGAAGAGATATTGCGATACGCCCCCCCCCAAAAAAAACGATTCTGGAGTTAAAAACTGTTCTGGAGGAAGAGTGCGAGGGTCTTCCACAAGCACTCCTTAACTCTCTTATTAACAGCCTGCATACTCGTTGTGCATGCTGTTTATCAGTCAGAGGTAACCACACACCATACTTTAGGCAACCACTTACCATACAAGCCGCACTTTCATTGCCATCTTTCATCATGAATTTGTCCACATTGGATTGTTGGCAATAACTCTTGCCAATGAAGGGTGCATTAATTTTTACTTTGCACACATTATTTTCATACTATAAGTTATATCCATACCAAAATTCATTTATTTTTATCCAGTATTTTGCAAGATATTTGCGAAAATGCCTTTCATCTCTCAATTTTGTCCTCCAGTGTATATTGTCTTTTTCTTTTTTATCATATTTTCCTTTAAAAAACGATATAAATACACTTTTTGTCTTTGAGATACATCCTGAAACTGGCACTCAGGCCATCTATCGCTATGCCACCGATTTATTTTATAACATCGCATCTTTGTACACCACTTAATGAAACAAGTATAGATGACTTTTCCTTCAATATGACTGATGCAGTTGAATGCATAAGAACAAAATAAACTGCATGTCATTAAAATAATGATGCAAAATTGGCTATTATGTGTTGATAAAAAGTACTATGAGTGCCATTATACAAGACCTGGCGATCTCCCATTTACTGCTGAAAGAAGTGGATCTTGATCATCAATATACACTGAATTTTGATATCATATTCGTTTACCATATCGTGGCCAGTGATGTTGCCTGTGGTAGTTTATACTGTGCTATCAAATCTGCAGACAAAATATCACGTATAATGCTCTGTCATGTTTTGTTTATTCAGGGTGATATGAAAATCTTTCTGGTCTAATGCTTTTTTGAAACGATGCTTCTAAAAAAAGAAACAGTGTGAAATAGGTTGGGATGTCTAATCCAAAACATTATAACATGATAATGTTCTTGGCTTGTTTCTCGCACCTTGGTTTTATTTTTAAAAGTTACTTTTAATTAACCATTAACAATACATGCGTGGAAAAAATGTATTTAATGCCATTTGAACGTGCGTGAGTATAAATTCAGTGACCGAAACAATGAGTAGTCTTATTGCAGTTACATTGTTGCATTTAAAAATGTATGAAAATTAGATTAAAAAATTGTATGATTTGTAGGTGGGTTGTGTGTGATAGCCTGGTTTGATTTTACTACAGAAAAACGTTATTTAGATTAAATTTTAATTAAAAATCTAATTAAACTTTTGAAAACCCTTCCTTTCTTATCTACTTTCTACTGCTCAAAAAATAGCATCGGGTCGAATTGGGTTTGAATGATTTTTTTTCTATTCTGATTTGCAGACAATGTACCATTCTGTAATCTTTATTATGTTAAGCAAGGTGATACAAATAGTGCGTGCGTTTAATTCATTTTGATGGATATAATTATCTTACATATCGTCTAAAGATAAAAGAAGCGAAACGTGCGTGTGTATGGACTTATAAATGTTTATGAATGAGAGTGAAAGGCAATGGTTGTTTGCTTGATTAGCTTGATTTAATACAGGATTCAGCATAATTTTATTGTTTGCCTGTGAAATAACTTTAACTTTGAAATAAATTATCTGGAGTGGTCCTGCCAAAACTTTATCGCTAATTCTCTAATAAACTTGTCATGCCATAGAGCGATAGTTGCGAAATATTAACCTTTGGCGGTAATTTAGCTTTTTTACTGAATCTATAGTGCCATAATTGGCGATTAATTCCTTAAATCTAGTTAATAGTATACCGAAAAAGATATTTGTGCTTCAGAATCATTTTTCACAATCGATTGAAATAAAGAATTGACACACTGCATTTGTAGCTATAAAATTCGGTATCTACTCAGATATATTCAAGTTATTACGTTTTTGAATTATCGTGTTAACATGTTTCTGAAAATACAAACAGACAGACAGTCAATCTATTGTTTATTTTGTCTCAAAATCCGTTAACTATAGATTTTATATCCCTGTACCAAATTTTATATATCTAGATGTCTTTAATTTGTAATTATCGTTTTACTTTGTAATTATCGTGCTGACTTATATTCAAACATCCGTATAGAAAGATTTCCTGTAAAGGTATTTGACTCAAAATTTGACAAAAATTTGCAAATTTGTTGTTAAGCCTACATACCAAATTTCAACCATCTAGTTCAAAGCATTCTTATCTTTGTTAGAAGTAGGCAGGCAGAGGATCATTTTCTAAAAATGTGTTTTTCAAAATCAGGGGTGGTGGTGTTAAAACTTGGATGTTTGTTATTTCCATACTACGTGTAAGAGAAAGTAAAAAATGCTGAATATATGAACTAGAAGAATTTGGGAATATAATATAAGGCAAGAAATACAGTAAGGAAGAATTATAGCAAAGACAGTATGGTTATTATAGCTAAGATAGACAATAGTATATTCTGAAGAAAATATAAACAAATGATCCAATGAAAATTAAATGAAAAAAGGTCTACCCTCTCTGAAAATTCGATTCCAAATGCATAATTACGTAAGTAAGATACAAACTATTTGTACTTTTTTTTCTAAGCTCCTTTCGTTATGCGATGTTCTGATATTAATAATATCAGAATAGAAGTTTCTGCCTTTATTCGATTTCCTCTCATTCAAACTCAAACGAACTTATTGCCTCTGATGTACCATCTTCAGAACACCGACCTTCGCACTCTGAAATGCCAACTGGTCATTTCTTGAACTCTCTAATTTAGGGTTAATCACAAATGTTCGGAAGAAACTTCTTGATTATTGGAGTCTTTCAAAACCACTCCATTTGATTCTTCAAGGTGCACAGCTGCGAACTGGCGATCCCTGCAAAGTTCTCATGACTTCCAGATTTTCCTCTGGCTCGCGTGATGTTCTAAGCTGATAACGCAAGCCATTTCGACCAGCTCACTCAAGATCGTTTTTCTACTTTTTTTCTCTTATGTTCTCACATTTCCGGTAAAGATACAGTCACGCAATACCAAGCGAGATTCATTTTACCCCATATCGGTTCGTGATCTTTTAGAAGCCAAGATCACCTCATGGTGTTCATGACTGTTTTACAATCTGAGAAATTTGGTCAATGGAACAATAACAGCATATTAACAGAAACGAGCTAAATGCGTGAAAATTGAAAATGCCTGTGAGTAAGGAAACTTAAACAACTGATTTTATCTTTAAAATGAGGAAGGCTAAATTTTCCCTCTTTTGGGTGGCATGAAATGAACTATTTTGATATTTTCATTTTTTTATGTATAAAATTCTTTTGATTTCATACACAGAAAGTAAATTTTTGAAAGTCAACTTTGTATTAATTCATCTTTTTCTAATTAAGATAAGTAAATGTCTAGGATATATGACAGAAGTTATTCACTTTTCTTATCGAATATTTTGAACTCTTTTGAAGATGGTTTCATTGCTTTAATAAAATATGGAAAGTCATTTTATTATCATGCCAGAACATAATGTTGTTTCCGGGATGAGGTTTTTGACGTCAACAAAAATCCGTAAGAGAAAAATAAAAATGTTATTATCTGCACGAACATCTCAAAAAATCAGCTTTTAATAACGCTTTGCCATCACATTTACAAAAGTTCTAATTTTAAAAAAATGAGTTAATGACTACAGCACTTAAAAAATGTCATTTTGAGCATATTATTATATGAAATGAAATCAATAGGAAATGTGATATTTTTTAAAAACAATAAATGCGAGACAAAGTTTTTTATGATAATTTGCAATACTAAAGTGACTCATTCAATGCAACGATTAAAGTGAATAAAAATATAATTTAACTTGCACGAGCACGTGGTGCTTGGCCGTTCAAGAAATGATGTTCTTTAATGATACATTAAAGTATGCTTAGCAAGTTTCATTTTAATTTTTTATAATCAAAGTTCGTCTTTTCAGAAAGCTCTAAATCCGGCTCTATGGCACCAAATGGTACAAATTTTAAATAGCAAGTGACATTCCCGTTGCAAATTGAGAAAAAGTCAACGCTTTCTTTGACGTGTGATTCTTTGCCAAAATCCAAAGCAAATTTTGCAGAATTTTTTTGTAAAAAATAAAATAAAGACAACGAATTTCAAAATTAAGAATATATGGATCATATGATGTACTAATGATAATAATAATTGACTCAAGTGGGGTTAGAGTTCAGACTAATCATCATATATACTTCTGTATTAGATATTTTTAGAGCTATAGTTACTTTAAAAGGGAGATCGTAATTGTTGTGGTAGATTCGAATTGCAAAAGATGTTTACACTCTACTCCCTTTTTCCTATCATCGTTAAAAAACATTTCTTTCGCGTATAAATAATGTTTCTTATACTGCAATATTTAAAGAAAACTTTATAGAACTGTTTTACTACTTAGCATACTTTCTGTTTCAGTTTTATTGAATCAAATTATAGATTCTTTTATGTACAGAAGCTCTTCCTGTAAAAGTAAACTGTGGCTTTTAATGGAAATGTGGGCCCGACATCAAATGCAACATGTACCAAACCAATAACCTGAAATGCCAGGCCCACATTTCTTCGATTTCCAAGTCGAGTTTCTTTGATGCACAAACATGTTGTATTGGTACTTCGAATGTGCGTCACACTTGTGTAAATTTAATCTGCTTTTACCAACTAGTAAACACTGACATAAAAGTTTTTTTTCTTTAATACAGAAACTAATAATAGTAAAAATTAGTGTATGTGCGAGTGTATGTATGGATATAAACAAGACTTCCCTAAGATATTAATTAAACTTTGAAATGTCCAGTACAGAGACTAATCTAATGTTTTAACGATTTTATTGAGATTAAGCTGACAGCATTATCAACTGGATTTGGCATTATATTTATTTTTACTATCAAAACTTACATTTTAAGTGAGATCGGAGACCGGGAATCTGAGTAGGTATTTTAGAATAACGAGTTGGTGTGATACAAAGTCCTTAAAATACCATTAATGACTGTCTATCGTAATCTGAAGCTCTAAATACTTTTTAACTTTAAAAAGCAAGAGATAATTTAATTAGTAACGCAATCAATACCATATGTTTTAACTGCCATATGCAGTAGCTAATAATAGGCGAACTGACGGACGAATCAAGAAAAGCCACTTCGTAAACTATTCTATTTCATCGATAATTTCTGTTCTACGATTGTCCTTCTCTGTTCAAAATCATTTGTGCATTCACAGGAAAAATAAAAAATAAAACAATAGTTCAAATGCCCCAGAAGAACAATAGCTATTAACTAAACATAATTAATCTTTTTCACAGTTAGCTCATGCCTTAGGGGAAGCACGCGTGAGTGTTACCATTAAACGTGGCGTGCCGGCAGACGGTTTCTTATGAACAATAGCATCGGAAATGGTACGATTACTTTTGCTACTTCGTCCGCTTTTTGCGCTGGTAATGGCAAACCTTTTATTGTATTAAGACGGGTGTGATATTATGATCGCTTTTTTCTTTCTGATTGGAACTGTCTGCGCTAGTTTTTAAGCTAATGATTTGATTTCGAGATAGAGAAGCGAGGGTGTCACAATTGCCACTTATTATTTAAAATCATGGGAGCAGAAAAGGAATTGAATAAAAATACAATTAGAATATAATTAGTAGTTTTCATACTTCCCCCAATCCATACAATGTTTTCTATCATATTTTAAAGAATTTCAGAAGAAAAATTTAGAAAAAGGTTACAGTTTTTGTATTTTTATTAATACATTGTTGACCACTTAAGAAAGAATTAGATAGAAACTCAGAAAAGAGCAAGAGCAGTATTTTATATGCGCCGTGACTCAAAATTTAGTGCACACGCTGTTAGCCAAAGCAAAAGTGTAGGAACAATTCAAAAGTATTCAGAAACGTTTGACCGAAAACGCCACCAAGATAATGAGAGGAGAAGCGAAGATGCAGAAGTATCAAGACAATGACGAAATAAAAGAAAACTGGCATATAATAGTTACGAAATATTGACTTTTGGCTTGAATTTAGCATTTTTACAGAATCTGTCTTGTCCTTGGCGAAGTTTTTGGCGATTAATCCCTGTCATGCCATTGATACTGTCTGAGTTTGTGATTTAGACACATTTTTCTCAACCGATTTAAATCAAGATTTGATTCAAAACTGAGCTTGTAGTCACAAAATTCTATGCCAAATCTGATATATTTAAGTCAAAGTGGTTTTGGACTATCGCTTTTACTTGTTTCTAAAAGTAAAGACCGACAGACAATCGAAACTATTGTTGATTTTTCTCAAACTGTAACAAGTATCTACAGTATTGACATTAAATCTATGTACAGAATCTTATCTATCTAGCTCTTTCCGTTTTGTAATTATTGTGTTAACTTGTATACGAACAGTTGGACAGAAGGACTTCCTATAATCAGATTTCATTCAAAATCTGATAGAAAGCTGGAAAGCTGGTGTAATGACCACATTTCAAATTTCAATCTTTTAGCTCAAATCGTATATGAGCTATCTTTGTCCCAAGCAGACGGGAGACATTTTCTAAAAATGTGTTTTTCGAGCTCATGGAGGTCTGAAACGTGGTGACTCGTCAAAATTTTGAATTGTAATTCTTTGGTGTCTTCAATACTTCATACTTCGTATGCAAGAAAGTAGAAACAGAGTTTCATAAAACACATGACCTACAACTGCAATATTGCTGAATCCACCTCTGAATAATAGATTTAGGGATGAATTAACGCAACTAAAGCTCCGAAAAAAAAAATTCTATCTATGTCGTTTTAGGTTTAATGGCGAATTTTAATTGAATTGTAAGTTTCACCGCATGTTTCTTCACTGACACATTACTCACTGCTGGGATATGTTTACCTCCCTCTAGCGCAGCTTGTTAACCTCCGATGGCTTTCATTTAATTAATTGATTCAGGACGAAATCGTAATGCGTGACTGAAAGCACCTTATTAAAAGTATTTCAAAATTTTCATTTGATTTCGTGTTTTTTTCTTTTGCTGTTGTTGTTTCTTAATTTTTTTAGGAGTGTGCCATTATGAAAAGGTGATATTTTATGCTGAAAAATTGAAGTATTCATCAGTAAATATGCCCAACGAAACTTGCCAAAACGTTCTTAATGTTTATTTTTACTTTCTCATATAACAGAATAGCCACTCTATACTCATAGCATAGAGAAAGTATAGTAATTGTCAGACCGCGATGCCCTGGATGGTAGTGCGTTGGACTCGTACTCCTTAAGATACGGGTTTGAAACTCAAAAGATTCCCCGAGTGTATGGCGACTGGCGCTCGTTAAGTCTGTTCGTGGTCGCAAAGTTCTCCATGTCGAGAGTAATACCACTTGGGGTACTGGGTCAGAGGTGATCGTTCTCTGTTCCAGGTCTAAATTGCGACCTGTAGATGAGTGAATGAAGTCCGTCCCCTAAAAAGGGTTGCGACATGCGAGTAGCTAAATCTTACTCTTGGCCCTAGATGGCGTTACTTGTAAAACAAAGAGACGCATTTCTTAGGCTTAAATCATCTGCTGATCGTATCAGCGGGAGCTTGTCTGAGGCAAGTGCCTTTAGTCACAACACACACACAATAGTAATTGTCAAAGAGTTCGAACTCAAAATTTTAACTAACCTCCATGTTTTAGATTTCCCTTAGTTCAAAAAATTCCTTTTGGGCAAATGTTTGTCTTTCTATGACAAAGAAAAAATAAAAATACTTTGAACTAGACAGTTGAAATTTGGTACACGGTCTTTACACAAAATTTGCAGATTTCCATAAAATTTGGAGTGAAATCAGCTCTGAGGAAGTTCTCTGAGGATATTCGAATATAAGTTAACACTGTAATTAAAAACCGAAGATATCTATATAGACAAATTTCGGTGAAAAGATTTAACATCGATATTGTAGACATTAAAGCTTTAGATAAAAAAAATAACAACAGATTGATTGTCTTTCAGTCTCTACTTTCATAAATATTTTAATGCGATAATTCAAATATACAATGATTTATACATATTATATAAAGCATCGGATTTTGTGACTAGAAGTGCAATTTTCTGTCTAACCTTTATTCCAATTTGACGTGCATTTAGAATTTTTATTTGCTTTACCATGTGGATTTCGGGAGTTTTTTTAACAATTAATTCTAAATTTTTAGCATCTGAAAATTTGTGTTTTAGACGCTTTTATACCAACTGATGAAAACAAAGCTCTGACTCATTACTACATTTGTAGTCATAGAATTCCCATTCCAAATCTGATAATTTTAAACCATTGCGTTTTTGAGTTATCGCGTTTCTGAAAGTACAGACGACAGACAGACGGACAACTCCTTTTGGATTTGACTCAAAAATTGATAGATTTTACACAATCGATTTTAAATCTTTATACAGAACTTTATCAATCAAGTTATCTTCGTTTTGTAGTTATCGCGTTAACTTTTACTCAAAGTCAAAAAGACAAACTTCCTCTGAACGGTGTTTGCTAAAAGTGAGACAGAAATCTACAAATTTGGTGTTAAGATCTGGAAGCAAATTTCATTCGATTAAATCTATTTGTTCTTTTGATATTTTTGTCACAGAACGACATAAGACCAAAAATGTGTTTTTCGAATTAAGAGAGGTATACGGAGTTTATTTCGTATATGATAAACTAGAGAATAAATTTTTGAGCATTATTATAAAATATTGAAAGCAAAATCGATCATTAAAATAATAAATACCCATGAATTTGATTATGAATTTTGATTTGAAAAATAAAATGAAGGTATGCAAAATATTCAGTTTTCTGAATTAAGAAACATGAAATCTTCTTGAAAATTTCAATTAAAACATGTATTATTAAAAAAAATAGGTCAATTCCTACTTAGGTCAACAAAGAAAATTTTTATTTTAGTCACTTTTTATTAAACAATTACAATTAATATAAATAATTGATCAAAAAATTATACCTGGTCGTTCGTACCTGTTAAAAATAAATCAGAACGAGGTCAGAATTCAATTGACGTTGAATTTTCGACGCCAATTGAGGCAGCGCAAATGCGTGCATTCTCTACGGCAGTTGGGGTAACGCAATACATATTAGAATTTTTTTAAATTTATTCATTCTGTATTATTTTAATTCGAAAATACAACAAAATGAATCCGAAAAATTGATTAAATAAAAATGTTTAATTTTAAATGCATAAAAAATTAAGCAAATAAACAGAATCATTTGAAATAATCGGCCGAAAACATGTTAAGACCGACCTCATTAGCGTGGTGGAAAAACAAACTGAATTCGTTACGTATTTGGAGGTGCGTGCACACACACACACACATCCAAGAGCAAGTGGCATTCAATTTATCTTTGATTAAAAAATAAAACATTGTTTAAATAAGAAAAATTCAAAATCATTGTGAGGGTATGCATAATTTTCTTCAGTCACGAACTTAGCATTATGTAACAGAAATGCTCAACCTCATAGAGTTAAAGATTCACCGCCAGCATGGGAATTGGCAGCTGTCCGATTCATCGTACCAATTTTCATTTCCCGTGCTGTTACAGCAATGATAATTTTACTGGTCAACTGGCTTATCGTCTATGATTGGGCTTTAGGCATGGGTTTAGTGTGGTTATTTTGTGCAGATAACAGCACCTGTACAATCATTTAATAATGTGGGCATTGTGTTACACTAGGCACAATGTAAAGGTGGTTTCGATACGAATTATGTTGCAAAATTGAAGGTATGCTCTTGCTAACCCAAATTTGTACGTAAAAAGAATTCGAATTCTTATATACAAGAAAAAAAATCATGAAAGTATGTTAGAATCGTTTCCTTAAATCTGTTGCATTTGTTCCAAACCATATGGACGTCAGTTTTGAAACCCATTTATCCTTTAAATTGTTCTGAAATGACAGGACACACCGAACGTCACGTTCTTTACTCTATCAAGGTTACCTGTCACGATGTTAAGTTCTCACAATACCTTTGATACTTCAAGATGCAGCAAGTGGTTGTGTATAATTCTAAGAAAGTGATAGTTGAATTCATCTTGCATTTGAACATCAAAAGTGACTTTCGTTTGATCTCTGGAATGAAAACAACAGTGCATTATGACGTAAATGCTTTTCAGCATAAAAGGGGCTGTAATATTTTATTTAATGTTCTTGAGAAATGACAAATCAATTCCGTTATAATATCGTTGAATTTCAAATCAATGTGAAGTTGAATGCATGTATTTGATTTCTGAATTCGATGGAGTTAATTTCAAATGCGTCATTGAACTTTTAATATTGTCACGAAAGAAACGTATAAAAATGATTATTATAAAAACTTTTAGTTGAAAAGTTTGATGGGATAAGAACAAGAATCTGCGGATTCTTAATATTATCACAAGTTTCCCTTTTAGGTTCATTAACAACATTAGGTTCATTACAAGTAACTATTAAATATATCTGGAAGTTTGTTTCTATTCTCGTTTGTATTAGCCTTATTGATGACTAGTTGGCTTTGGTGATCAGCTGATTCACTGGGGATATTGATAGTCTTAAATTAAGACATTTAGATATATCTTCTTATCCATGATACCGTGAAGCTGTCAAACATTAAAGTTAATTATCTCACGTATGTATACTCGAAATTTTCGTGAATGCATACGTGAAGAGGAGTCCCGTGACATCGTGGCGCTAATGAAAATTTGAATGCGTGATTCATCTGTCATAAGTTTCGTGGTATTATAACGTCATGCTTTTAACGTCTGTCAAATATTAAATAATATTCTTCTTTAACCTTCAAAAATAGAAGAAAATTGCACGATCATATAGTTGATAAAACAATGAAATAGTTTGAGCTTGGTGGAATTTAGGATTAGATTCATATTTGTTGGAAATCAGACCAAAAAACTGCTTTTTTTTAAATTGCCGAAATTTAGCAAAAGTTTACAAGACTGTTAAATTAGTATTAACACAATTTGTTCAATTTTCAAACAATGTAATATTAACTTTAAGCGATATAATATTCGAATGTCATTGCGTAAAAACGCCACATTTCAGCTTAATTAGTCAATTAAAATTTCAAAAAAATCACTCCTAGACTCTCCAACGTATATACATGCCGAATTTGGTATATTAAAGGATATAACCTGAAGAGCACCAACATACACATATACATACATCTTTATTATTAACAGAGATTAGTTTTTTCGATTGGTAGTAAATGGTTTTTATGTCAAAAGAAAAAAAACCTTTGTTTGAAAGTATTTTTTGAGAAATTACCGCGCAAGACCACCACAGAAATATATGTAGTATATTCAATGTCTGCGTTAAGGTCCTTTTTTTGTTCACGATACTTTTATTTTCGATTTGAGAAAAGGCAGCTGTTTAGTGAATATTTCTAGTACCATCTATTCATGATACTCTTATCGATATTATGAATCCTAATTTTTCTGAAACGATGAGGCATGTCTTTAATACGTGAGTAACAATAATTGGATCAAGATAAATGAACAATGCTTTCAAAAATTGGATCAAGATATTTAGAAGAATTAATACAACATTTATCTTTTAATGCGTCTAATATTAAAAATATTTGTCAGACAATATTAACATGGTATTAAATCTTCGGTAATTGTAATCAAAACTATCCTCTCTAAACAAATATCGGTGATTGTTATGGATTGCTTTATAATGTTACTGCAATTACAGATGTTTAACCTCCCAGTGTTCTAAGGTTTGTCGCCATATCTTCCAGGAGAACTTTATGAGAAAGTATCTCTGGAAGTTCGAAGCTGAAAATTCTTGTTTAACTTATGATGGATAGATTGATGCTGCTATGAATTGATACAACTCTTATTTTTCTTACCTCAACTAAAGATATTTGTATTGGCATATACTTCTTTTGAATATGAGTTAAACTCTCACTTAGGCATTGATAAAAGAGGCCAACTTGGCGTGCCCTTGCAGTTGATTTTGTGAGCCTTTTGTTTAAGCCAGTTAAAATAAGTTTTTTCTTGGGCAGATTATTCCACAGTTTATACTGTCGCCATATGGTCAATACAAGTTTATAATTTCATAAAAAGTATATAATAAGCTTGTATATATGTGCGAAAAATTTATGAAAAATAGTTACATCTACTTTTGAATTGGCGTCGTATAAAAAGTTGGCACCTTATATAGTTAAATAATTATGCGAATGAATTGACATTCCTGAATAAACTAACCTAGCTAAAGTTTTCATTGTTAATCTACTTTTAGCGAAATCCATATATTCGAAAGTCTGTACAACAAAGTGATATCTAAGATCAAATTGACCTTAGATATCACTTTACAACAAAGTACAACAAAGATACTGTACAACAAAGTACAACAAAGATACTGTACAACAAAGTACAACAAAGATACTGTACAACAAAGTACAACAAAGATACTTACTGTATCTGTACAACAAAGATATTTACATAGTGATATCTAAGGTCAAATTGACTATAGATTCATCAAATTGCACTTAATGCTCATTTTTCATGACAAACTTAATACATTTACTTATTAAAAGATCAATAAAATTTCAGTATTTATAGCTATGAAATTTATTACAGGAAGTGAATTACAATTGGTGATCTCCATATGTGAAGAAAGAATAAATAGAGTTATTACTTTACTCATCCAGAATTTAGGTATGTAATTAACAATGTTAAATAATATCTATTTCAATTTCCTACAATATCAATATAACAATAAAATATTTGGTTCATCTTTTCGGTTTGTTAAATAATCCTCAGTATAAAAATCATCATGTCATTTCTTGGCAATTAAGAAAAAAGAGCCTACTTTGTTATTTCCTGCCATTTGTAATGAATGTATATGAACTCACTCTAAAATAATATATGCTTCAAAATAACGAGTTTCATGTTTCGATTAACTTACATTTGAAAACAATCTTCAAGAAAAGAATCCACTCGATCAGTACCTAATAATTAAATTCTCATCAAGTTGAATTTCCTATCACGGATTTCCCGGTTAATGTTTGGCTAAAAATAAAAGAACACTATGGCACTCCATTTTAATAAAAATATGTTTATGACTTCAAAGAATTCAGGTTTTCTTTGTGTGTGTTTTAAAAAAAATTGCAAAGAGTATAATGAACTGAGTAAATGAGCATCAGAAATGAGCCGTTGTTCTCAGAAACAGAAGGTTTTGTTTCCGCCGTGTCACGACAGGAATTTTTCTCCCATTCTTTTCCAAATGAAAACAGCCCATTGTTGAAATCGAGGCGATCGGAAGAGAAGCTGCCACAAGCAGACGATTTAAACACATCTGTTTTGCCCCCAGAAAATATTCCACGACAAATTGAGTATCTGACAGCTGACGACAGATGCATACTTTGACGTTGAAAAAAATTTAAAAAAGAAAGAAAAAAATAAAACCTGGGCCAAATTTTTTCATAACAAATTCCATTTGAGAATTTCAGCTATTTTAGTAGCTAATAGAATGTCATTATTTTTTTTATGCACTTGCTAAAATATTAAGCAATTCTTATTCAAATCATTATACTCGATACCTGAAGCATGGATGCATTCCGTGAATAAAGTCATAACAATTGTTCTTTTAAATAATATTATTCTTTTATTCTGGAGTTCAATGCTGATTTCAGAATTGTTATTGCATTTGAATATTTATTGGCAGCAGTATTTTTTTTCTTTTCTTTCCCATTTTTACTACTAAAAAGTCCTGATCATCTAGTTCATTCGTCTCTGCAGCACTAGCGCGAAACAATTGCATCATATAGCACCTAACCGATACATCAATTGAGGACTGAATCTTAAAATGGGAAACAAAAATCAATGCTACCAAAACTGAAGCCATATTCTTTTCTAGAAATAACTACCAAATGAAATTCCCCGCCCCCTCAAAATTAAAAACCAAACTATACCTTGGTCTAAAGAATGTAAATATTTAAAAGTCATATTAGACAGAAAATTAACTTGGAAACCTTATTTTACTTTTATATTGAAAAAGTTTCGAGACTTAAACCGTAAATTCTTACTTTTAATCTCCAAAATGACTAGGCAAAGCAAAATGATTATTTACACTGCCTATTTGCGACCGGTAGTAACTTATGCTTGTCCAGTGTGAGGTTATGATCCTAAGACGAACTTTAGAATAATCGAAAAATTAAAAAAATAATTAATTAGAAATATCTGTAAAATGAATTGATACATGCCCAGTACTAATATGTATAAGGCCTTATATTATGCCCCACTCAAAAAACGTATCAGAAAATAAGTGCAAATTTTCATCAATAGCATGAGCAAGATTAAAAATGAATTAGTAAAAAATAAATATTAAAATAAAATCTGATGAGCATATTTCAATGTATTATGTCAGAACACCATTTCTTGAACGGCTAAGCACCACGTGCTCGTGCGAGTTAAATTATATTTTTATTCATTTTAATCGTTTCATCGAATGAGTCACTTTAATGTTGCAAACGATCCAAAAAATTTTGTCTCGCATTTATAGTTTTAAAAAATATCACATTTCCTACTTATTTCATTTCATATAATCACATGGTCAAAATGACATTTCTTTTGGTTTTATTTGCTGTAGTCATTAACTTATTTTTTTAAAATCAGAGCTTTTGTAAATGTTATGGCAAAGTGCTATTATAAGCCGATCTTTTTAAACATGCTCGTGTAGATAATAAAATTTAAATTTTTCGCCTACGGTTATTTTTTTATTTTTCGCCTACGGATTTTTGTCTACCTCCTTCCCAAAATGACATCATGTTCTGACATAATAACATACCCAAATAATCCCCTAACACTAAATCCAGAAGACCCAGGAATATTTTACTTTAATAATTTTTTGTGCTCTTTAATAAATTAATCTCTCATCTCCCTCTAATTATCTATAGATTCTAAACTAGACACAATCCCACCACCCTAAACTTTTCCAAACCTAAAGGTAGCATACCACCTCACCCTTCAATAATCCATCGCAATGAATCCTGACACTGTAAAGACTTGACCACGGGCGGATCAAATGAAATGGTAGCGTATTATATACAGAGGCTTTATTTACAGCTTAACACACAAAAAACACGTCATCTAGATTATATACAGGAATATTTACAAAGGATTGTCTGTTCGACAACTAGGACGGGAACTCACAAACTGTCTGCGTATTCAGCTACTGCCTGTAGCTCCAGAGATCTACGGATTTCTTCCGGTAGATCTTGTAACAAACTTGAGATCACCTGGTATCTCTTCACATCAGCATTCCTCACAGCTCGTCTCGTCCTCCAGATCAGATTGTCCCAGATCAGCTTCCTTCTCTTTCCTTCTCCTCCTCTCTCTTTCTCTCTTCCTTCTTTTTTTTCCGATCGGTTTCTTGAACCCCTTTTTACTGTCGCGAAGCTCCACCTCTCAGGCTGATATTGGCTCGCTGGAGATGCCGGTTGTCCAATCATTCTACTTCCACTCGCGCCACCATCGTGGGAAGATTTCTGAGACATCCGCTCTTTAGATTGCACCTGGATTCTTTCTTTAATGGGTTCCAGGAAACACTAATTTCTTCAATGGCGTTAAACCGCATCTGTTCATTATCGAACCCAGTGGGGTGGTCCACAGACGAATTAGTCCCGTCTGGTATTTCGACCCGGTTCGCTGCTTTAATGAGCCGAAAACATGTGAGGTCCCTTATCTGTCCTTCTCAAATTCTAAGAACGGGAGAAACACAATGGGTAACAAAGGCTGAATAGCCTCACCGCTGGATGGGAGTATCATTGTTCGATCATGTGTCTCTTCCAGCAGGAGACAAGGTGGCGACTCCCTTACAACACTCTCCACCTCATCTTCCCCTCATACTTGGCAATGCTACTTATACAGAGTCATCAACTCCAAACTCACAGACCATCACAAAGGACAACAGATGTATATTGACCCCCATGCCGCACAATATCTGTCATCACCCCGTCAACCCAACTCACAATTCATTCGTTCTCATCCCTTCTCAATAAAAATAAATAGCAATATTAGCTAAATTTTTTATTACTGATTTGTATAAGTAAAATATGGATATAAAAATTCATACACGAACAAGAAAGAATGAATTATGTTTTTTTTTATCATGTCAGAACATGATATTGTTTTGGGAATGAGGTTTTCTGGCGTCAACAAAAATCTGTAGGTGAAAGATAAACATTTTAATCCGTAGGCGAAAAATTGAAATTTTATTATCTGCATGAGCCTCTCAAATAATCAGCTTTTAATGACGCGTTCCCATTAAATTTACAAAAGCTCTGATTTTTAAAAAATAAGTTAATGACTACAGTAAATAAAAATTAGAAAAATGTCATCCTAAGTCCTTGATTGTATGAAAAGAAATAATTAAGAAATGTAATATTTTTTCTAAACAATAAATGCGAGGCAAAGTTTTTTTTTATCGTTTCCGATACTAAAGTGACTCATTCAAAGAAACCATTAAAATGAATAAAAATATAATATTTAACTTGCACGAGCACGTGGTGCTTGACCGTTCAAGAAATTATTTTGCGACATGACACATTGAAATATGCATAGCAGATTTCACTTTAATCTGTTTTGTTTTTGTTTTATTCTCAGAGAACTAGAAAATCTTTTTTATCGTAGAAAAATATTAATAGTTTACATATTTTTGAGAATCTGTGTACATTACTTTTAAAATATAGCATTAATTTTGAGAAGAAATCTATAAAGGAGAAACATAGCAAATTTTGAAACAATTAGTATTCTCTGATAATAATTACTTTTATCTTTTAGAAAGGATTTCTTACATCTTTTAAAAAACGATTAGATATTTTCTATTCGAATACGAGAGAATTTTTTTAATGAATAGTAATTGATCATTTTCAAGAGCGAGTTAAAAAAAATTTCTGAAACGAATGGTTGGTTTAGAGGAAAAGATTTTTTTAGTTTGTATTTTTTAACATTCATGCAGAATTAAAATATTATATAGGCTTTCTGTTTCCTTCATTCCGAATAAGTGATTTGTTATTTATGCGTATCAGTGATAATGATACTTTAAAAAAATATATTGTGCTTATTTATTTACATGAACATTGCCATTTAATTTGAATAAAATAGTTAATATATGTTTCATATTTATGTGTACGATGAATACGTACATTTTTAATATGAATTAGAAAGAAAATGAGATATGCTAATATTTGTGTTAAAATAATTTAGTGTTTATTCCTTGGTACTTGACAACTTAGATTAATTGATATTTGTCACTGTTCGTTTACTTAATTAATAATATTAATTTAGTCTTGTCTGCCATCTCTGATGAACAACATTTTATTACAATAAAAGAAAATATTATTTCACATTATACTTGAACTATAATCATAGAGAATTCTAAATAATTAACTATATTTGCTAAACGATGTAATTAATTGGAGAATAAAACTGAAGAAAACGGTCTAACTTTTAAGACTAGGAACTTATCAAACTTTTATTTTTAAATATCTCTGGAAAAGAAATGGGTGTGAAGAAGGGGAAAAGTTTGTAGAATATCGTACTTATATCTTGTCTATGTTATAGAATATCCTCTGCTATTAGGGTAGGTCAATTACATGTACTGCGTCTTAATGCATGTTAGCAGCGAAAATGGAATTTTTTTTATAAATTACAATTTCATGATTAGAATAATAAATATACCAAATTACATTGATTAAAATGAAAAGTGCAAAAGTACAGGACGAGGAAAATTTGTAACTAAGATATACAGAGTGATTCTCAAATCATATGACAAACTTAAAGGATTGATTTGTCAGGCCTGCAGAAACAAATCATTTTCATAACACAAAACCGCGTCGCAAAGGCAAAAAATGACAATTACAAGGGTTATTTACCTGTAAATGAAACAAAAGAAACGATTATATCATGTGAAACATCCACTAGAGTTTTAACAGAATACAAATTTACAGTATTCATGAATAATAACATACAGGCTTTATGACAGCAAGTTTCTTATATTTCTTCCTTGAGAAGGGTTTTCGCAGACTTATTGTTTCTACTTCGTCCTATTTATGACACTGGCATATGACATGTAATGATATTGTCAATGCAAATGTGTAACTGCGTTTTTATGGGGATTTGTGTTTCATTTAACATGTATTACCCACTTTATCTGCTCTATCAATTTATTTCCTTCTTGATTTACTAGTTTGGAGCAACATAGTCAACACCATGGCTCTTTTGCCAATAAAAACAAATCCAATCCAAATCCTTAACCCATTCACTATCAAGCATAAATTCTATGAGGTTATTCCCATTGTCATTTCTGTTTTGAGTGTTATTGTTTATATAGGCTTTATTATTTCAAAATAAATACACATATTTTGTCATTAATAAACATTTACAAGTATAAAAATCAAACACGAATATACTCGTGGTTGGCAATGGGAATAACCTCATACAATTTAGGCTTGGCAGCGAATGGGTTAAATAGAGTAGAATTCTTGTAAAAACAATTTATTTGTATCTTTTTCCCAAGTTTTTACTCGTATATTTATGTTTGTGGACATAAAAAGTTTGAAAGTTTGGCAATTTGTACGTTATAATATATTGAAAGTATCACGAGTATATTCGTGAAACCTGCCAACACGAGTATATTCGTGGTTGGCAGCGAATGGGTTAATTTGCAAGTAGACAGAGGTCTGTATGAGTAGCTTTTTCTTAGTGACTTCCTATTTTATTGTAAAAAGGACGTTTCTGTATGCAAACTATAGCTTAGGACACCTACTTTCTTATATTCCCGCCTCCCAAAAATTATCCAAATAATCTAGTTTCATATATACTAAATATTCAGCTTAAGTGGACTTATAAAGGGCTCACATGTCCTAAATAGCTATTATGGTTCGTCGAGTTTGAATTCAGCACAGAGTTTGGCCTTTCCTTTCAATTTGTTTTGTAGTTCCAGAATCATTTATTGGTCTCTCCCACCCTCTTTCCGATCTACAAATTATTTGTTTTTTTAAAAAGTCTGGTGAAATACTTATTTTTACTTCGGACAACGAAAATTGCTGTTTTTCTAGGCTGTTTTCTCTCATATACTCTGACACGGAAATTTTTAAAAATAAATTTTAAGTTGTAATATTATTTTATTTCATAAGGAATATTCGAGAGTATTTCTAATAGTTAATATATTTATATCATGATATTTTAAACTCTTAATTTTATTCCTAATTAGTTTCCAAAACCCAATCTTAATTTAGCCCCTAGTGATATCATTCTAAAATATTCTCTTATTTCCTTATCCATTCCACTCGTTCTAGTTAATTAATTCAACAGAAGCTGTGTAAAATTGCTGAATCGGCTAAAAGACCAGAGATTCTCCCGCTCACTGAGAGAGATGAAAAATGTCCAGACCAGCACATTCCTTTAAAAAGATCCCTGTGTTTCCCTTGTCCCATCGAAATCTGATTATATAAGCACTGTGAAAAAAATATTTTTCCTATCAAAACCTTGGTATTTAAAACCAGGGATAATGATTGCCCGCCCCTTTTTTACACTTCAGCTTTTTCGTCATTCCATTTTGTGTTCTGTGTTGCGCACGTCGCTTTTGCTTGAACATAATGCCTGCTTCCCGTGGAGGAATAAAACGAACTTAAAAGTTCAACCTGTCTTCTCCATGATTTCGGCCACGACTCTGTTATCTGCTTTCATCAAATAATTTAAATGCTTTATATATATATATATATATATATATATATATATATATATATAATCTATGTAATTATGGAAATTTCTAATGATTCATATCTTGTGTGAAAGTATAATTTTTAATTGATAGCTTTTTTACATGTTATGTTGTTATTTTTTATT
This sequence comes from Argiope argentata, assembly GCA_026289955.1. NCBI lineage: Eukaryota > Metazoa > Arthropoda > Arachnida > Araneae > Araneidae > Argiope > Argiope argentata. The sequence continues at coordinate 657,665 of JAOUZG010038425.1, read as the reverse complement.
ATGAAGAAATTGTTCGATATCAAGCACGCATTCTAAATCAAAGATTGTATATTTGGTAATCCAAGAATGGATAGATATTATTTGGCGTATCAATGGAATTATCTCAAAAAGCTCGGAATGGAAGAAGATACAGAATTTCTCTGAAAACAAATTAAACTCTTAAAATCGTTTGAATTACTTTAACCCTCTTTCTGGAGCAACTAAGAATCACGTCTAAATTATTCCAACAGGCAAGAGCATTGCATCTTTGAATTCTAATTCGATTCATTCCTTTTCAAAAAATATTTGGAATAATTGTTCGAATTGTATTCACGATTTTATAAAGTAAAAGAAGGAAAAAAATTGCCCTCGGTTAACAGATTCAAATCAGAAAAAAAAAATACTCTAAATGGTTTGGAACATAATATTATAAAAATAATCGCGTTAAAAAGCTTCGAATAATGTTAGATACTGTCGATATCAAAACACATCTGCAGATTTCAGAGCAAACGATTTTTTTAAAAAGGCAATTCGAGCTAAAAATACCTTTCGGAAGCTGCTGTAACGCTCTATTGTGCTTAATCTAGTATGCAAAGTTATTGACAAATCGGTTCACTGATTGTCTTTCCATAAACATCGCTTAACGGCTGAAAGATTTTCCCCCGCCCTGATGAAAAATTCTTTATTTGTATGAAGATTTTGACTTTTTTTTTCTGGTCATGTTCGATAACACGCCAAACTCTCATCGTGTGTTAAATTTGGTGTTCCTTTATCATTATTGTTGGATTTCTTAACTTGTCGTGGCAAAACAAACTGTCCCGGATGGAAAGAATAAAATTGATGTGATTCTAATTTTATTGAAGTTTGCATAGTGATTTGTGCTCCGTTAAATTTCCGGAAATTTGCAACACATTTGAATCCAAAAGGTTAAAAAAACTTTTTTGGTCTTAATATGTTAGTTTTTTCGTGTCTTTTTTCTCCTTTTGTGTTTTTAAATTTATACTCTATACAAGAGCTGGGAATTAAGTCGATATCGATCGATCAGTGAACCACCATTCCATTTTGGGGTGACAACCTTAACTAAAACGCTCCTTTTGAAACGAAGCCATTTGTTAGATTCGTGTTGTTACATATTTGGCAATGTTGATGTCAAAGGAATAAATGAAAATATAAATTATATGTTCTTTATCTCGTGAGGAAAAAGGAAGTTTTCCTCCTTCAAATTGATATAATTTTAAAAATACCTAATTTGAAATCTAAAAATAACTTTTAAAATCTAATAGATGAAATTAATTGTTAAAACTTTTTTTTAAAATTAACATCGTCATCTGCCTCAACTTACCTGTAAGAATCTGCATTTTCAACGATGCATTTAATAAAGTCGACATATCGTTCTTTTTTTAATCTGTTGCTTAATTATTAATTAACCAAATTAAATTTATATTACTTAAATGAATCGTTTTTCTTCTGCCTATCTGAATCCTAAAAATATTTTGACATACTATGACTAGAAAAAAAAGTTGCCTTTTTAAGATGGTTAATGGAGATTCATTTAGATACAAACCCCTTTTTATGCCTATATTTTCACAAAATAAAATTTTCAATTTAGACCAAGATTAACAATTAGTAGTTATTTTTAAAGATCACCGGGTACATTTTTAGTGGGTGTATGGTGTAAGACGCAATCAGCAGCCCTCCGTAAAAAAACAACAGCGACGTTTATTAACACGAAGACAATGCAAAGCCGACGAATACACAGACGACATTTATGTTCAGTCGAGGTTAACATAGGAAATAACATTACAGCAGACAGTAACCCACAAGTAGTAATCGTCCACAGCTCTCAAAGCGACCAGACAGAATCTAGCAGGAGAGCAGCTCTTTGTAGCTTCGCTCTATGGTCTCTCCAAGCGGCTGAAGTTCTCACTGTCTACTCGCTTTAACTTCTAACTCACTGTCACACGACGGGCTACTCCACACACTCTACGTCGCTGCTCCCACAATAGGCAACAGGACTCGATCCACGGCAGTTCAGCACTCGCTAGAACTCCACACAACCCTGGCACTGCACCGTTGTCTCGCTATCCTCCTGAAAAATCGTCATTTGTCTTCTACACCAACTCCGCTTTTGGCCCAATTCAATTCACACAGAGACAAACATACGCACGCTCGCACACGCACACACGCGCTCACACACACACACACACACACAACTGCTGGCCTTGAAACGGCTGCCCTTTTATAGCTCCCGGAAGACGGGCCGAGAACTTTCTAGGCCAATCAGGGCACAGCTCAAATTCTATTGGATGGACAGTGAAAATTCTTGAAGTTTCCAGCACTATCCATTTTGTCGTGAAAGTCGTCAAATGGCCTCCAGGTTTGTAGCCAAGCCCTGACGTCACTACCTCGACACCCACTAAACACGCAACAGGGCTGATCTTAAAACAGTCTTTCTTACAATGACACTGTTCATGCTCTAAATCAAAATTACAGGTTTGTAACAAAATGTTAACATTTTGTAAAATAAATTATGTTTGGCCTTATAGATTGCCTATTCACAAAGTCCAATATACACTGAAGTGACAAAAGACTGTTAATATCGTGTCGGTCCTCCTTTTTCCCGGCGAAGTGCAACACCTCGACGTGTCATGGAGTCCACAAGTCGTTGGAAGTCCTCTGCAGGAATATTGAGCCATACTGTCTGTATAGACGTCCATAATTGTGAAAGTGTGGATGGTGCAGGAGTTTGGGCACGAACGGACCTTTCCATGATGTCCCATAAATGCTCGATAGGATTCATATCGGGCGATCTTGGGGGCCAGATCATGCGCTGGAATTGTCCGGAATGTTCTTCAAACCAATCGCGAACAGTTCTGGCCCGGTGACATGGCGCATTGTCATCCATAAAAGTCCCATCATTGTGTGGTCCGTGAAGGCCATGAATGGCTGCAAGTGATCTGCAAGCAGCTGAACATAACCATTTCCAGTCAATGATTGGTTCAGTTGCACCAGAGGACCAAGTCTATGCCATGTAAAAACAGCCCACACCATTATGCAGCCACCACCAGCTTGAACAGTGCCTTGCTGACAGTTTGGGTCCATGGCTTCGTGGGGTCTGCGCTACACTCGAACTCTACCATCAGCTCGCAACAACTGAAATCGTGACTCATCTGACCACGCCACGGTTTTCACTGGTCTAGGGACCAGTCCATATGCTCACGAGCCCAGGAGAGTCGCTGCAGGTGATGTCGTGCTGTCAGTAAAGGCACTCGAGTCGGTCATCTGCTGTCATAGCCCAAGGAAGACAAATTTCGCCGCACAGTCCTATCGGACACGTCCCTCGTACGTCCCACATTGATTCCTGCAGTTATTTGACGAAGTGTTGTGTGTCTATTAACATTGACCTATCTACACAGACGTCGGCGGTCTCGGTCGTTAAGTGCAGGTGGTCGCCCGCTGCGCTGTCCATAATGGGATGGGATGCCTGAAATTTCATACTCTCGGCACACTCTTGATACTGTGGATCTCGGAATGTTGAATTCACTAACGATATCCGCAATGGAATGACCCATGTGTCTAGCTCCAACTAACATTCCACGTTCAAAGTCTGTTAATTCTCATCGTGCGGCCATAAATCACGAAAAACCTGTTCATATGAATTACTTGAACACAAATGAAAGCTCTGGAAAACGAACTGCGCATTTATACTTTTTCGCTGCGATACTACTTCCATCTGTATATTTGCATATTGCTATCCCATGACTTTTGTCACTTCATTGTAAAAACTTTACTTCACCGTATTTTTTTTTCCAAATAAATATTTCAGAATTTCTTTACAAATTATTATTTATTTATTTATTTAAAAAGTAAAGATTTTTGTGTGTAATCTATTCTTAGTTTTCATACTCTTCAATAATTATGACATCGAATGCTGGGTAATATTCATAAATTTTATTCGATTAAAAACATATTTCTGATTATTGGAGGTACATTGTTATGAAAAACAAAGCCTCTTAAAGGTTTCTTTGGAAATTTATCTAAGTTAAATATTCTATTCGATATTAAAATAAAATGAATTCTAAATCAATAATCAATTTTATTTTATTTTACCAATTAGTGATTCTAATTTGATAAAAAGAAATTATCGTAATGATTTTTTTAAATATTATTTTAAATTTGATTTTTACATACTTCCGTTTCATATATAACCATTTTTAAAATTAAATACAGAATTATTTTTTGTGTTTTATTAAAAAAAATAGATTTCCGAATTTCTGTCTAAAAAAATATCCTTTCATTTAAATTTCAATTACGGGTATTAAATTATGATATTTCTATTTTTAAATATCCTCTAAAAAATACGTCATACCATTAGAATTTTTTAAAGAATTAATTATCTGTTTGAATGGATCATTAAATTAACCCGTGTTTGTAAATCATATAATTATTCCGCTTATATCGATTAAATCAATATAGATAATAATATCATACACTTAATTACATAAATTTATACCAACAGATATTTTAAGTCTCAAAATAAGAAGAATTTATGTTAGCTTATGAAATATGTAGTCAAAAATATGCGTAAGTTTAGAAGTTTAAAAAGAAGTTTGGAAAGAAAATTTCCCAAATAATTTAGTATATTTAATAAATGTGACATCAAAAACTTTATCTTGAAATAAAAGTTACTTTATTATTAAGATCACATAGAGAGGGGGCGGGAATTCATATTCTCAAGCTATAAATTAATTAATACTTTTTCATTCTTTATAAATTGGCCATAATTCTTGATTTTAAAAATTATTAGGAGGTATACAATATTTTTTTTCAAAAGTTTTAAATTGTGATGAAGCAAAGAAATAGGTTAATGAAATCATTGAAACAATGAAAGGCTAATGAAATGAATGACAAATGAAAACGCTATTCTAATTATATCTAGAAATAACTTAAGGGAAAATTACACAATTAAATGTTTCATTGAAAAGATAAAGTTTTTGACTTTGTTTGTCTGAATTTTCTTCTTCTAAGAGTTTTAAAGTGATATTGTAGAGTGATATTACCTGACATATGATAATTTACAAATAAGAGACACGTTTCTGCTTGTAGATATAATAGCGTATAGTAGATATAATAGTATTCTGAAATAATCACATATAATGTACATTTCAATTTTTGTTATTACGTTTGAAAATATAATTTCAAATCTTTTAAACATTTTAACTATATTTTCGTTAATAATTGCTTAATAACTCCACATTACTTAAATTTTATACATAATTTGATAGGTATATTAATCTAATAAAAATTAATCTGATTCAATAATGCATAAAATGGAAGGTGGGGTTTATATATAGATTATAATTAAAATTTTTTAGAAAAGGTAGCTTGGTATTTACCGTGGACACCAGTTAATGTAGACACCTTTCTGAACGGAAATCCAAGTCTTAAGACCGTAAAAATATGTTGCGTATGAAACATTTGCAGGAAAAAATTCTGTTGGTACTTCGAGAAAATGAAGATGTTGAAAATAAATAACTACCAATGGAGTAAGGTTTTTATTGTGGCAAAAGTGAATATGTAATCATTATGGACGAAAATAATTTATTTTACAAAATTTTAACATAAATTTAAACATTAAACACACGACCCGAACAACCCATACATACAACATACAAAAAAAGTCTAACTGAATTTTCATCTACTGCGCAGCTAGTTTTGCGCCGCTAACGAAATTCCCTTTAAAAATTCCCTAAGGGATTATCAGATGGCTGATCAGCATCTTATGGTAAGCAAATAGATGAACCTTGCTAATGGAAATGAAATTCAAGGAGAGTAACAATATATAACATATTGAATATTTGCAAGAGGAAATGTCCTTCGATTGTAGAAAACATTAATGATGAAGGAAAAAAATGTCACTGTAAAATGCACTCTTGAAAAAGTAAGAATATGTGGCATATTGTGTGTTTGTAGCCAACAGGTAGCCAACTAAGGCAGGGGCATACGGGGCAGTTACCCCAGGACTCCATATAAGTGGTGCCCCCAAATCGAATATAAACTTTATTTTACGTCTCCTTCTTTAATGAATGTTCTTTATTACTGTGTTGTGACTAACGGCACTTGCCGTGGACAAGCTTCCGCTGATATGATCAGTAGATTTTAAGCCTAAGAAATGCGTCTCTTTGTTTTACAAGTAGCGCCATCTAGGGCCAAGAGTAAGACTTAGCTACACACACGTCACAACCCTTTTTAGGGGGTGGACTACATTCATGCAAATTCATTCATACATCTCATATCGTAATTTAGACCTGGAACAGAGAACGATCAACTCTGACCCAGTACCCACAATGATATTACTCACGATATGGAGGACTTTGCGACCCCGAACAGATTTAACGAGTGCCAATTGCCACACACTCGGCTTCTTTATTACTAAAGTAGTAAAGCAGAGGGGACCCCAAAGAATTTTTTACCACGGACCCCAATTTGGCTAAGTCGGGCCCTGGTAGCAAAAGATGCCAGTTAGTTCTAGAAAACGATGACGGTAATGCGACCCTTGATAGAATAAGAATATGTGGCATATTTCCATCAACCTGTGAAGGTGGAAATGTCGCTTGATTTTCCTATAAAATGATAATGATAGAAAAAAATGCTTCCCATGGAAATGGTACTCTTTGGAAAATAAGAATATGTGGCATTCTGAAAATTTACAGAAAGAGATGTAAGTCGATTTTTCTTAAGAACAATTATAATGTTATAAGAAGCTGTTATTGGAAATCTGATTCTTGAAAGGGCAAGAATACGTGCCACAATGAAAATTGTCCATGATTAAATTTCCTATCGATTCATGTTGAAAACGTTGATTAGGAGTGCGGAGCTGTTCAGGAAAATGTGGTTTTTGAAAGATTGAGAATATACAGCGTTTTAAACATGTGCTGGAGAAAAAATATCAATCGATTATTTCAGAAAATAGCATTTTAAAATTGTCTGAGAACATTCGAATATTGAGAAAGTAATAATATTTGGCGTATTTGGCTTTTTTAGAGGAAATGTAGATTGGCTTTTGTAGAAAATATTTTAAAGACATATAATCATAAATACTATTGTGCTGCTTTAATTTTTTTTATTTGAATACGTTGCTCAACGTTGAGGCTAAACGTAAATCGTAATTTATTTCTAATTATCGAATGGGAATAGAGAGTCAGAAAATACAGATAAGACTAGAAATTATCATTCATTCTTATGCCGGGTTTATATTCGGCCAGCTATAAGACGGTAAGTTAGGCAGCGCATGCTTAGAAAGTGACTGATTTATGTTTGCAACAATTTCATTTGATAGATTCAGGCATTCCATGCTTGGCTATAAATTGCCGTTCGTTGAATTTTTCTTTTTTCCCTCCGTATCGTTTTAAAATTATGGATATATACACAGAGAAACATAGTGAAATAAAAAGGTCAACATACCTAAATTTGGAAATTATAGAAAGGATATTTCAATTAAAATGAAAAAAAGAAAAACTCGCATTTAAAAACAGCAAAAAATGTCGGAATTATGATAAATTATCAATTTTTTCATGCCAAATTCTGCAAACGCATGCGCAGTAAGAAAAAAAATACAATACAGCGGCTTCTAGTTATTCATTATTCGCCATTGGCCAAAAAGCATTTTCCAAGTCTTTCTACGCATGCTCTACCTACTTGCATCCTTATAACTTGCCAAGTGTAAACCTGGCATTAGTCATGAATTTTACTGAGTTCTTTTTTAATACAATCTATGCCAATGGTCGATAATAAATGCTTTGAATGCATTAAAGCTTACCATAAACTACAACAATAGGCATGCTGCTGCAGTGTTGACTTATGCAGTTTTGTAAGATCCCGGTGTGTTTTGTTTGCTACCACCTTCATTTTATTTCGTAAAAGGAGAATAGTTTCGTTTAAAATAAGAATGGAATTATTGTAATTTGTTAAAAAGGCCCTAATTATTGAAATCTCGAAATTGCGTTTGACAATGATGCATGGCTTATGTGTTGTTGCGTGTGTTGTGACTAATGGCATTTGCCGTGGACAAGCCTCCGCTGATACGATCAGCATATTTTAAAGTCAAAGAAATGCATCTCTTTGTTTTACAAGTAGCGCCATCTAGGGCGAAGAGTACGACTTAACTACACACACTCACAGCCCTTTTTAGGGAGCGGACTACATTCATGCAAATTCATTCATTCATCTCAGATCGTAATTTAGACCTGGAACAGAGAACGATCACCTCTGACCCAGTACCCCCAGTGATATTACTCTCGATATGGAGGACTTTGCGACCACGAACAGATTTAACGAGCGCCAGCCGCCACATACTCGGAGGATCTTTTGGCCGGTGAGCTTCGAACTCATAACCTAAGAAGTACGAGTCCAACGCTCTACCAACCAGGCCATTATGAAAATTTCGCTAGTGACATATTTTTTGGCTAATAACTTTTAAACCATGTGTCTATATAGCATTATTTTCTATACCAGAGAATTAATAATAATAACAACATTTACACTCAATTTTAAATTAAATACTCAAGTTTATAATTACATTCCATTGGGACCATTTCATGCTCTCTAAGTATTGTATTTATTTGATTTCAAGATCAGTTCAAATCTTGCAAAAAGGAAAATGACATGACATCACAGACAATGTGCCACTCGATGCCATATGGCATACAAAGTAAATTGACTTCATTGTAAACATTAATTTTCATTATTTTGGGACTTTATGGGCTCTTTTATGGTATGCCTTTATGGATTTAGAGAAGGTTTACAATTTTTATGCTAAATTACCGGATAATATCTTTAATAAGGAGTATGCGAGAAAATTTCGGAAAGACTATTCCCAATGAAAAAAAAAATTCACGCGATAAACAACAACAATCTGCCAACAACAAAAATTCTGCCTTATCAAGTTAATTTAATCTAGCAAAACTATCTAATCCTCTTTTAATCACCCCTCAAACATGAAAATACTCAAATTCCAATAAGGTGTGAGGAAAAAAAATATCCAATAAACGCTTCTATATTCAGAGCGTGCCCGTTATCAGTCGAAATAATTGAAAAATATCTTTTCGGTGGCATTGAAGCCAAGGGTATTTCCGCATAATCAATCACTTAAAAGAAATTTTTCTAATCCCTAATAAGCTGATTCAAGTGATAATAATCTGGAGAGAAAAAAATGCATATTCATGCAAGACACTAAGAAGACAAGTATAAATTAAAAAATGATTTCACACAGAGGGAGCTGAAAAAAAGAGAATTCCAGCAGCTTTACGTGCCTTTCACGATTTCGTGAAATCTTGATGTCGTGAATCACGTTCCTTTCTCGCAACTTTCCCTTGACGTGATTAGTACAATTGGTGGGCATGACTCGTGTCTTCGGGACTGCTAGGAAAACAAAGAAAATGGAATATTTCTCTACACGCTACAATTGTCCCGAGATTCGACACTTACATTGTTTATGATTTGTTATCTCTCTTCAATTCACACAGCTTGGAGAAAGTGAAAATATGATCGTAATCCTAGGGATTTGCTGGATAATTAGGTTAATGTTAGGGTTAATCTGATCTGAATGGCAGCTTTTGCAATTTCACGTGTGTCAATCAAAAGTAGCAGTATAAGATAACTAAGAAAAATATATTTTGGTAAAGGCAAGCCTTTTCTTCATTATTCGCAGATAGATTATGTTGTTATGGAAATTCGTCCAATGTTGTATGATATGAGAAGTCTAATACAATGAATTAAAGATGGCGAAAACACAAGGACAAAAACATACCCGATTCATACACAGAGACGTCACTTGTGAAAATCTATAAGATATTACCAGACAGTAAGTCGATAATTAAATAACAGAATAGTGCTACGACACTCAGCATAAAGCGGTAGTATCAACATTCCAAGACAAAATTCGCTCATCAGAATTGCCTTGACGCTCTCAAATGCTTAGTGTCCGTGACAGATCATAGAAGTTTTAGAATTTTAATCTCTAATAAAGATAGCACCTTAATTCTTATATTTTCGAGAAAGTTCATTTTTTTTGTCGCCAAAGTCACTAATATTGAAAGGGGGCATTGGCCTGCAATTCCATTATATACTTGTAAAATTCTCTTCTTTACAATGAGGATAACAACAAAAATAAACCATAATACAGACTCGCAGCATCAACTGTCTTAAAAAATGTGGAGTAAACAAAGCCTATCCATTCAAGTGTTTTTTTTATATATATATATATATATATATATAATGAGAAGAACAAACTAAAATATTGACTCTTTAAAGAGTTAGATTTGATTTGAAAGTCATAGAACTGCCCGATTAGATCTAATTAAACTGCCTAAACCTATTGTCTAAAACTGTAAATATTTTTTTCTACTATCTTCATTTAGATAAGCAAATTAGAGTTTTGTGTTACAAACTTAGATAAGTTTGCAATTCCATAGGGCCTTGTGAGCAGGGGAATGTCAGCAATAACGACTACAGTTCGAATCGTTTCGGTAGTCGACGTGGCTCTACATTTGAATTAGATAAGATTTCGATGCTTGTTATTAATTTTTCATACCATGATTATTCAAAATGCAGATGTTTGAGATATTTTAATAGATGCTTAGTTTATATATATATATATATTTATATATATATATATATATATTCGTTGGACTCAATTTCCTTATAATATGATTTTCAGCGCCTTATTTTTTAAAGACCTTATTTCTGTTTCCAGATTTTTAAGGAAATGTAATTTTCTACAATTGTAAAACATATTCATTATTTTCCACTTCCTAATCTTCAATATATTACTTGACATTCTTATAAATAAATTCGAATTTTTTAAACAATTTTTTCTCAAATTTAGTGTCAGATGGTGTCTCTCATATGAAATTAAAATATAATGAATTCTAACTGATCAACTAATTATTAAGTACTGAAAATGTTACATTATTAGACTACCATGGAAATCATACTTGGATACATAACTTTAAAATTTCAATAGAACGAGAAATCTAATTTGAAAAATTGAACGAATGAATTGAATGAAACGATGAAAAATTGAACGAATTGATGAAAATGCATTTGATATAATCTTTATATAAAAATACTCTCAGTAAACTAAAATGTTAATCACATTTATATGATTTTAATAGATTCTTAGTTTATATATATATATATATATTCGGACAAAATGAAACAAATCAAATTAAGCAAGAACTTGGATAGAAAACTTTAGAAATTTACTATAACAAGAAATCTAATTTGAAAAATTGATTACGGACTTGTATATAGACAAAAATGAAACAAATCGAATTCAATAAGAACTTGGAGGAAAAATTTTAGAGTTATAATAGAACGAGAAAGCCAAGTTGAAAAAATTAATTACGAACGCCTATATTTACAAAAATTAAACTAAATAAGAACGGGGAAAGATTGCTTTAAAAATGTTCTTACAGGATTGACATCCTTATATCTTCTAGATAGGCTTCTAAGAGGCTCGAATTCCACAAAATCAGTACATGTAATATTATATCGCTTTATCTTTTATGGATAACAATGCATTTTATTAAAGGAAAAAGTAATGTTATCTGTTCTATGGACTTTCAGAATAAAACAGCACGTTAAAGTACATTGTAACATTAAATTAGATACCCCTTCGGTAACCTTATTTTCTTTCCCCTCTAACGCTGTGAAATCTAGAAGATTTAGAGAAAGATGTATAGAGTGTCCAAGAAAATGGGTAAAGAGGCCCAAGTAAGGGAATATATCAATTATTCTCCCCAGTAAATTAAGCCAAGAGATTCAGTTTCTCACATAATAATACAAGTTCAAGGACACGCCGCATGTGTGGGTGTCGAATTCTTTATTTTTGGAAACTTAAATCCCTCGCTCTTTTACGAGGTGAATTATATTCTATTTTTCTCAACGTTTAGTTATAGATTTTGTACTTTAAGAATGCTCCAATTCAACTCAAATGAAATTTAAACAGTATTTAAGAAAAAAGATTATAAAAGCATTTAAAGGCATCAAAAGTAGTATCAAAGATGGTAAAAATTTTCTGTTTTTTAGGCTTGAAAAATCGCCTTCAACCAATATCTAATAACTTATCTTTCAAAATGAACATTTTTACACAATTAAGCCGTGAACTAGATTATTAGTTCTAAATAATCTTGACATAAATGAATAATTTATTACATTTTATAGAATTCGGAATTTATAAAAGTGAAGAATAATTTAGAATACTTAAGCAGAATTATAAAGAAAGATCTGGGACTTTAATAGTTAGGAGGGGTATGACCTGATAAATTAACCTGTTTTGTTTTATAGGAGGAATATAAAAATAATCTTCTCAAGTTTTCGACATATTTTTATTTTCTAGTGGAATATTCCGTGGGTTGAACAGGTTATAAAACTAATGCCAAAACTTGCAAATAATTTATGTTCTGTGCAGGTTACTATTCTGGTCTGCGTGCACATTTTCTCGCATCATTCGGTATTAATAAAAAACACATCTGATACGTGATTTTTTTAAATTCCAATTTTCTAGTTTCCAAAACACTAAAAATCTAAGGACAACGGTACTGTAAAATTATGCCCTACACAGGAATAAATCTCTTCGCGTGTACTTACTGCTCATTTCAGTATCTTGAAACAACCCCTTTTCGAGGATTCTAAGAGGTAATAAGCGGAATTCACTTCATAGTTAAATGTAAACATCTCCTCCTTTCATCTTTCCTCTCACCCCCAATTAAACCCATCCTAACGCATGCGCAAAAGGTTTTAGAATCAGTTAGCAAATGATATACGTCTAGGGTGAAACAATGTCGATTTGAAACAAGCAAAGAGTGACTTAAAAATAGTAAATGAATATTAAAAATGTAGAAGTATTTATACATTTATCATTTTAAAAATCAGATATTCCTTGAAGAACAAATAAAAATTATTTGAAGAGAATCACGAAAAAACAAACAAACTGATATTAAACGTCAGATTTAGATGTTGGATGTAATAAATGATTCTTAATTTCAAACCGGAGAAGTGCTACATAAACAATTACGCACTTCTTCTGTTAAGCAAGATATTTTATGTTCATATTCACGTGGCTAAATGTGCTCTTAATAATAGTATATTATCAAGAGGCAAAATCTTAACATTCACCTTTTAATACTTCCTTTGATTGGGTGAAAAGTAATTTTAGATTTTTAACCCTTCTCTCCCCTACAAAAAAAAAAAAAAAAAAAACGGTTACTTTAAATTATTTATAATTACAAATGCGGATATTCATAATTAAAGACGCTTCTGAAACCAATACAATTTCAGACAAAATTCTTTGTTACAATAAAGCACATGATATTTTTTCTTATGTCCACGCGAATTCTGCCATGTTTTGCCTACATTTGCGTACACATTACAAAATATTAAGAATATCACGATAAATTAACTTGCAAAATCACAAAAAGAATGAAATGATTGGATTTATTAATGACAAAAACAGAATATCCATTTGAGAACATTACTCTAGCTATTCCTCAATCGTGACAAGAAGAAAAACAAAGACTGCGCAAATTTCCGTTTGGAATTATTTTATCGTCTGCTGAAATTTATGGATTTAAATATTCGATAAAAATAATGAAAGAGAGCAGATGTTCTTGAAAAAGCTACATATAGGCATTAAAATTCTATTTAAAAACCGCTGAAAGAAATAAAGATAAAAAAAAACTACAACAGTAAATCGATGCGCATTTCCGTGCAGCTGCCTTACCATAAGTGTGCTTTTCTATGAAATCTGATAGTTGATCCAATTCCTATTTTCAACGCACCAAATTGGCCTCAAATAATATTGTTCTACATGTAAAGGGCTCTTCATTTGAGAGCATTAGTTAGCGCATCGAACGTCCAGCACGCACTAGATTTAAAAATATTAGAACATTCTTTTACGAAGGAGAAGTAAATGGATATTATTTTACAAATAGCTAAATAACCTTTATAGCAAAATAACAGTTTTTGTCGATCAGCTGGACTATTGGTTCTGTATTTATTTTGAATTAAATATATAAAAATCAATCAATAATAATTCCCCACGAAAATATTTTAAAGCATCAAATTATCACAGCCATGTTAGTTTAATAGCATTGTATCTATTCTGTTCATTGTGTGAATAGAATTAAGTCCTTATAACACAACAACAACAACAAAAAAAAATTCTAACTTTCTTGATACTGTAACTTCATTTTCTTATTCTTCATAAAAACTATCTATATTTATTAATTCCTTTTTTTTTTTAAATTTCAAAGTTAGAAATAAAAACTATCAATTAAACATCTGAAGGAACAATGAAAGCGGTTCCAGTTTCAATTCAATAGTAAAATTCATTAATTAAAAATTGTATGAATTCCAAATTAACCGATTCCTACTACTAATAAAGATGAGTGAGTGTGCACATTGGCGCAGTACAGGCCAGACCTTTTAACCTACAATTACCAAATTTGGCACATATATGCTTTGGAGGGTGGGAATATGCACCTCGGATTTTTCAAAATATTTATTTAAAACTTAAATTATTTAAAAAGCAATATTTTCGTTTTTTAACGATTATTTCAGTAACTATTACTGTAGAAAAAATAGTTTTAAGGAGCATCTTAAAATTCAAAAAATTATCTTTTCAGTTATACCAAACTTTTTGTCCTATAAATGTTTTTTTTTCTATTTTAATTACATTTTTAAAAACTTATCAAGCACATTTTACATTTTTTAAAAAGTTTTATTGTTGAAGAGCAATTCAAACTGTTTGCATAGTTGCTTTTAATATTTCATTTCGGCTTCCCCCCCCCCCATTGTTGTGAATAAGATTTATCGGTTATTTTTCAATATTAAGTAGGTTTCAGTATAAGCCATGTTTTTAATCGATTTTTTTTCATATTTTGTTGTACTTACAGCCGTTGCTGTAATTGCACTTGTAGTCACAAAATCCTCCACCAAATTTGATATATTTAAGGCAAGCGTTTTTGAATTAAGGCATTTACATATACCTGAAAGTATAGACCACCAAACATCAAAATTAAGCAGGTGGTTAAACGGCGTGGTCGGCTGTACAGAAGAACGTGTTTACAATGTAGATGTTACACTTTACATCCCGTCTACACTACACACACACACACCGAGTCTTATATATCGAGCTATTTTCGTTTTTCAATTATCACGTTAACTCATAATCGAACAACCGGACAGAGATTTCATTGAAAATTTGACGGAACCAAATTTCATCTGTATAGCTCAACGCGTGTGTGAGTTATCTTTGTCACAGACAGATATATTCCAAACGTATGACATGGATATTTCCGAAAAATATGCTTTCGGTGTTTCAAAAAGGTCTAAAACATGGAGATTCGTGAAAATCTCAAGCTCAAATTTTTGATTATTGCTACACTTTCTCTATACTAAAAATATAAAAAGTTGAGCCTATTAACACTTTATCCATAAAATGCAAAAAAGGACAAGTTGAAACTCTTTTAAAAAGTTGCCAACATCTTACTACAACCACTGAATCTGTGCTGAATATGTAAGAATGGGGCTGAACTACAATGGCATTCTGTTTCTCGAGAGGCGAACAAATGTCGTGAAACGATTGATTTGATTCAACTCACCTTTATCCATCCAGAATAAACAGTGTTTCTGCAGTGCTGGAAATTGCAACTGGAGCATATAAACAGTCTCTATAGATTTAAGATAAGCAACCAGTACATTTCTAAGATAGAACTAAATCTATCTCTAAATAATTACTTTATTTTAAAAAACTCAATATAAAAATTTCTATTTTAGAATTAACTCTAATAATGGGTCACATACAGAATAATAAGTTTTTACCAAAATTATTATTATTATCATGTCAGAACATGATGTTGATTTAGGAATGAGGTTTGTAGCGTCAAAAAAATCCGTAGGGGGAAAAAAATCTCTGCACGAGCATCTCAAAAAATCAGTTTTTAATAATGAGTTGCCATTACATTAACAAAAGCTCTAATTTTCAAAAAAAAGTTAATTATTACAACAAATAAAACCTAGAAAATTGTCATTTTGAACACGTGATGATGTGAAATTAAATAAATAGAAACTGTAATATTTTTTAAAACAATAAATGCAAGACAAAGTTTTTTATAATTGTTTACAATACTAAAATTAAGAATTCGATAAAACAATTAAAATTAATAAATTATAATTTAATTTGCGCATAGTGCTTGGCCGTTCAATAAATTATGTTCTCGTATGATATATTGAAACGTGCATAGCAGATTTCATTTTAATTATTATTATTACTTTCTTGCATATGAAACAAAATTTTTTTTAAAATAATAACTATAAAAAAATGAATAGTTGAGATAGGCATGGCCTCTAACGACATTTTTTACTGACTGGAAGGAGCGAAACACATTAGGATTCACTTGGACAGATTCAAGTTATACACTAATTACAAAACATTAAAGATTTATTCAGTGGTGTAAATTAATAGACAAAATAAGGTTAATATCAATAACAGAAGTCATTAATAATAATAGAGGATAAATATTTTGTTTCAAAAAGTTATCTGTATATATTTAAAAACATGTAAAAGCAAAATAGAGATCTATTTAATCTTTTTTTAAAAAATTAGTCTTTTCTGTTTCATTATTTTGTATAGATGTAGGACATAATTTCAGTTTTGCCTGCTATCATGTTTTCAGAAATAAAATTATTAATAACATGAAGTTATACACCAAAAACAAATATTCAAACCAACTAGAGAAATTCTCTTTTAGAAACATTCTAACATGCAAATTAAATTTAAGAGATCCACTATGTTTCTATTACTTAAAAGGACTTAAACCAGCTATGAAACTCAGGTGAATTATATAGCCTGAAACGAAAATGTCATTGTGCAATACATATGATACATGCAGTGCTAACCTTATTTATGTGATGGTCAATGTGACAGTAAATAAATTATACAGTAACTATTAACTTTTAATCCTATTTAATTAAAATTTTTAACTTTTAAATGATTTTACAAATTATTATTATTATTTTGCATTTACTTATTTTCAACTATAAAAATTAGCAAATCTGCAGCACAATTTTAAAAAAGAAATGAAGTTAAATATTAAAATAAAAATGCATATTAGAAAATTACTTTCTATTCGTAAATGAAAATTTTACCAACAAGAATACATGCCTGTATATAAATTATAATGAAATGCAAATTTTACATTTGTGTTGTATTTTTAAAATTTATGTAATTTTACATTTTAAAGAACGGATTTTGAACTAAATAAGTTCTGAAGAAAAAATACTCAAATATTCTAAGAACACTACAGATGAAATGTGTTAAAAAAAGCACCAAGAAGATATTTGACTATAAAATTAATTTTTCAAACAATCAGTAATAATAAATACATTAAAAATCCTTTGGCAAAAACTTATTTCAAAATGAATACGAGTGTTTTTAAAGAATGCAAGCTAAATTACAAATCATCATCTTGAAAAATATCTTCAAAAGATTACCATTTATTTTTCATGCATTACAAATACTGTACCTAAATGATTGACCCTTCAAACAAATCATAGCATACACTCAAATAATGCACAAATTTATTGTGAAGTATGAATGTTGCAGAATCATTTAATATTTGGTTTCTAGAAAACAGACACATGATGAACTTGTGCATTTTTTTTTTTTTTTTGATTTTCACTGCAGTGAAATATAACTAATTTTATTATGTCACCAATGTTACAAAAAATATTTTTCAAGATATTAAACTAAAGACTTTAAAAGAAATGTAATAAAATATATCTTGAAAGAAAAGGATAGAATTACCATAAAAAACGGCAAGAAAACTGTCATTTTTTAAAATGGATAAATGAAAAATACCACCAACATGGTGAGGGGGTGGGATGGGGTGGGGGTGATAAATAAAAATAGAATAAAACCTTCATAAACACTACATTAAAATTAAATAGATATCTTTCAGAAGTTATTTTCAAACTTAAATTGGTGTGAAAAATCATAACTAAAATCTAAAAAAAGCAGAATAATTTTATTTTCATGAATAAAGCCTGTTTGAAATCTATTCAAGTTATATATGTTTTAAAAATTTTGTAGCCTACTTTGCCAATTCAAAATAAGAAACTTCATTGGAAAGAAGACAAACTAATCCAATAATTAAAAAAAGGGGGAAATGCATTTTTTATTACAATAGGAACAATCTTCGCTTTCAAAACGCTAAGTCCATCGTAAAATTCTCACAAATGATAAGTATTGTAATGAATGATCAAAATAACATTTGTACAAAGATCACTGTACAGCTTTAGAAATTTCAAATGAAAAGTATAGTAAAGAATACAAAGAAAAAATATGGAATGAATGGTCTTGATACATGAATTAAAGAACGGTTGGTTCTTTTTCGGTAAATACTTCAAGTGCTGGCTTATAGTCCCCATCTTCAGTTTTTATTAAAAGCTCAACCTGACAAATCTTCCCAGGCACCTGTTTAAAAAAAGAAAGAAAATACGAATTTAAGATAAAATATTCGTCTCATTTTATGAGGAAACTGTCAAACAATACTATTAACAAAATTTACTTTTCAGACTTGTGAAAAAAGGGATCTGTCATAAGAGACAGTCATAACTAATCATGAGTATTTAGTATTTTATGAGTACTAAGTATTTTAGCATTCTAATTATTAAATGAAGCATAACTGTAAAGTATTAAAAAAAGTTGATGAATAATTCAGTAAAGAACAATAGTAAAATGATATGAATAATATAAAGTATAAAGTTTTTTATAAGCTGTTTTAACATACAGTCACTGAGTGAAATTTGTGCAGTAATGCTGTTATCAAAATATTATTTCAAATGTTGTTAAAATCAAAAGAAGATTTTCTATCTTTATACAGATAAAGTTATTGAAAACTATTTTTGGATTTATACTCTATTTCATTAGAATTGCATTTATTGAATTATAGAAGACAAAGAGGTTTAAAAACCAAATATTCTAATGAATCTTTACAATATTTCCATTATTTTATGGATTACAAAATCCACAACATTTAATTTAAAATGCAGGCAATTTCCAATTAATTTAATATCTATAAAATTAGTTTACCTTGATACATACAAAAATTCTTAATTTATCATATTTAATTATATCGGAATTGATAAGTAACTTTGAAGTCAATAATTATTTTTATAAAAGATATATTATTTAATAGCATCTAATTATACAAGAAGTCCAACAGATTACACAACAATAGCTAAAACGAAGCAATAAATAAAGTCAGCATGGCATATATTGTAAATCCTCAGACCACTAAAATACATTAACCATTCGATGGGATCTAATGTATTATGGTATTGTGGATTGGATTGGATACATGTGATTTTTAATTTGGATTTGGAAATGGCTCAAATTTCCTCTTGTTCCTGGAATTTTCTATTTGTAATTTTAAAATAACACCTAAAGTAAGAATTTGCTTTTTCATCCAAAATGAATTCAAATTATACATGAGGATAATTATAATGGTAAAAGTAAATCAATGTGATCTATAATATACAGATGAAAGGTCTATGTTACAGGCATCAAAGTATAGATAGGAAAGAAGAAGAAGAAAGGCAAGAAATTGCTTTTGTTTCTAGAATGATTATTTTAAAGTTTTGTTCTCAGATATCTTCAAGGATTCATATATATGAGTGAATGTGTGTTTATCTTTTATTGTGTATAACACTTTTCTACTGTGATCAACTGATTCCTCAAAAATATTGCATATATTTAATTTCAATTCAATTATTTAGACTTCAGGTCCATTATTACTTCAATATTATTTTATTGCCCATTATTAACTGTAGATACAACTTCATGCCCTTCATTATTCTTTTAAAATGTAACAAAACAAAGCTGTGCAATTTTAATTGTCTTAACCATGTTCAATTTGTTGTATTCACAAACCTTTCTAATGGAGACCAGTCTTATGACAACATAGAGCTATTAAAAGCATAAAAGAAAAAAATGTTGCCAAAATTTCGGGAAAAAAAATGTATGACTATTAAATTGGCATCATTACAAAAGCAATTAAAATTCTGAAACGGAGTAATTATCATAGAAAAAAACCAAAGTGCAACTTATTTTTTAATTAATTAAAATTTTTTAAAAAAACCCACCCTGTTTGAAAAACACAATCTTCAGATGTCTGTATATATATGCTAAATTTGGTAAAACAGTGTGGTCTGTAGAACACTAATCATACATAGACAGGCAAACATATGTGCACATTCATTTTTATAAGTAGTAGAGATTTGCTCGATTCAAAGTCCAACATTTTATATATATATACTAGCCGCCTTTGGCGACCAGTCGGTTCGCCAGTATTAATGCTCGCTAAAATTTTCACATATTTTATGCAGCTGTGTCTCATAACAGTTTTTTCACCAAAATATTTTTAAACCAAACAAATTTTGTTAGTCATATAATTCATTTATAGTATTATTTTCTTCAGATGTTCTGTTCATTGTACTACTCATCTTTCTCTTTCTAACCGAGCAATGATTGTCCCATAATGGCTATTTTACTTAAATGGTGGAGGTAAAGGTCTAAAATTCTACGTTTTTATAGAAAAATAAGATTAAAATTTTCATAAATGTAAATACACTAAATAAATAAAGACACAACTAGTTTTCAAGAGATGTAAAAGTTTAAAAACAGCTTGGAAAATGCCGCGCACAGAGGAAATAATGGTGGACACACACATACCCTTCTTTTCTTTTTTTCTATCCTTTTTTTTCTTCGATACTTTTCTTTCTACAAACTCTTTTTTCCCCTTGTTATTATTTTTTTTCTTCCTTGCTCAGACTTTATTTTGAGCAGGCTTAGATTAAATATCCATACAGACTAATAATAAAAGCAACTATTTTCTTTCTTTTTTTAAACATCCCGTTATCTATAAATGAAAACCAACTGACTTCATGTATTTCTTTCTAAACAAATCATAATTTATTACTTCCTGCTATCTTACTCAGTGTGGGGGGAAGGAAATGAAATTTTTAGCGGGAAAGTAAGAAAAGTGTCGTTTTAACAATTTTCCTCGCAGTTTTTTCATTTTTTTCTCTCCATAAGAACCATCCTCGTGTCTCAACGAAAATATTAAGCAAAAAATTAGCCGAATCGGTCGAGCCGTTCTCCAGTTTTGCGCTTAGCAACGCATTTCACGTTCCATTTTCATTAATATAGATAGATATAAATGAAACTATTCATTAAAATTATCCTTTTTTTAATTTTAACATATTTTTAAAATTATAACTATAAGTTTATAAATCAACATAACTTATTTAATGCTAAAGTTTTATATATTTATTCATTAAAAATGCTAAATATGCACATTTAACAAACTGCATTAGAAATAACTATTTACCATCATTTTTAGTTTCAATTCTTTTCTCTGAATATTCATTTTAGACAAAGTTTTTATTTTTAATTAAATTTTTTGGATGACTTGAATTTTTGGTAAATTGACTTCAAAGTAAGTTTTATTACATAAGGTATTCAGGCTAAAGGAATTAAATGTAATGGTTTCTACTTAAAAAAACCATACTTCATTAAGTATGATGTATCTGCTCTATCAATATAGGATTAAATTTAAAAGCTAAGATTTCATTTAGGTTTTAACATGCAAGTGATATTATTCTAATATTTTGGACATACTACTGCTAAATTCTTTTTTCACCTAGGACTTTTTTTAAATAATTGCTTACCTGCAATAGGGTTACACTTAGGACAGTTTAAAAACAGTGTATTTCAGTGACAGATTTGATCATTAATGCAACAAATATAAAAGAAGGAGGGGAAAATCTAATATATTCTATGCATATATAAAGCTATGGAGCACATGTTAATTTCAAACATTGAAAAAAAAGAGGACTTAATATTATTTATTCATATACATATATGCTTAATATGAAATATTACTTAAGATATCCTAAGCCCAGAGATTTTACGGCTTAGAAATTATATAAATACTAACCATGACTTTGGCAAATAATCTTTCATTTGGCACTTTCAGTAACCTCTCCTTTGTTTCTGGACTCAAATCTTCATTTGTAGGTTTTATGCCATACAATTCACAAATATGTAATTGAATCGGAAAGCCGATGAATTGAGATTCTAATTCACGTAAACTGAAAAAGAAGTATGATATGAAAGTATAAATTTCAAAAACTTTTTTATAATACATTTAACAACCTCTAAATGTATAAGATTCTTTTTAAATAAATATTTTTAATGATAATCAATAAAAATGTATGCCTTTTAAAATCAATAACTTTAAGAGATAGCAAATAATAATACTGTTACATTATTTGTCCTAGAGACTGTAAGAAACCAATCAACAGCATAATATTGATTATGAAAGAAAATTACAGATGCCTAAATTCTAAAAATAGGAAGTAATATCTCCACAACTTACTTGTTTAATCTGACATAACATCTTTTATAAAGTCTAATAAAAAATAGTCATGCTTATATAATACATAGATATTCCCTAGCAGCTTCACTTTGGACATTGATTATATTTAATTTCAGTCAAATTGAAAATCAATCAATATGTATGTGTTTTAATCTTTTTTATGGTTGATTAAAATTTAGTAAGAAATATAACTTGCTGAGAAGACAACCTAATAATAATACTGCTTTACTTTACTTTTTTAAAAACATTTAATCCCTTTGATGACAAACTGATTTGTCGGGGGCACTGGTTATATTAAACTTCAGTTAAATTACTAATTTCAGTCACGACTAATTTATTTTCAGCATTAATTTATTATAAACAGTTCATTACTAATTTCAGTCAAATTCAAAAGTCAATCGAGTTTAAATAATAGCTACATGCTTCCTCAAATTGATGTTAGATCATGATTTCCTGAAATCGTCACATATTAAATATCTGTTATTTGAATTCTTTTATATTCTATTTTTTATATATATGAACCTTTCTATTCAGTCTCACGAGCATAGATCTATCAAAAACTTACCCCTATTAACTATTAGGAACTCTATTAAGAAAAAATCCCTTTTACCTTCTAATTTTCATATTATATAAATTTCACCTTTTTATTTGCCTTGTAATCTATACAAATATAAAATAGAATCTTTCTTTCTGGACTTTTAATAATGGAAGAAAATCAAGCAATAATATATTTGATGAAACTATTTAAACAGTTCAAGGCAACAATATAATCTCTCTCACTCTATATATATATTTAAAGAGCAGGTTAACTTAATAAGGTTATAACAATAATAAGAGAAACTTGAAAATTATATTCACTTACTTGTCGGTGGTTACAGTTTCTGAATTCCCATAATCTACATATAATACAGTTGCTCCATTTTCAGTGAGATCTGTCACTTCACAGCGATACCAATTATCATCATATGAATATTTAGCACAGCATGGCATTCCTTGAAACGGCATGGGTTATTAAAGAATTTTATTTAAAAAATACAATTGATCGTTCAAACAAAGAAAAAATTTTTAGACTGAGTTTTTTAAAAAATGAATATATCATGTAAAATA
>JAOUZG010038425.1:551259-634064 GCA_026289955.1 Argiope argentata | reverse complement strand
TCAATTTCTTCACCTTAAGTAAAGCCAGATATTTCACCATTTTGTTTTCATTTTAAATACAGTTTAAAAAAAAAATAATAACAATAACAACAAAAAATAATAACAATGAAGCAAAACAATAAATATGTAGATTTCAAAGTTCACTTAAATATCACATATTTATGAACAAGGCTGTATACAAATGAATATGAATGAAAACAACAACATTTTATTTAATTCAGTCTAAAAAGACCTCAAATTACCAAACTTCAGAAATAATTAACATAAAGCTGAATTTTTCTCTTTTGATAGATCACTATTGAAGAACCTTATCATAAAAGTCTCCAAAATTGGAAACATTACTATCTACAGAATAGCTTTTATTTTGGTAACTACTGATCAGATAAAGTTGAACTTTTTCTCCACATTTATTATTCTATGGCCTACAAGAATAGTTTATTTAATATCTATGCTAAACTGAAAAGTTTTTTTAAATATAAATTTAAAATATATTGGATTTTTTTTCTTCCAATATTTTTTACTATATTTTTCTGATACTTCATATTATATAAAATTTACAGTTTATATATTTTAAATAGACTGATATACATTTTTATTTATTAATGTATAATGATAACAATAGAAGGAGAGTTTTTATTTAAAAAAGCATAAAGTTACACTTTTTTATAAAGCCTTTATAAATATTATAAAGTCTTTATAATTTCCATGAATGAACTTAATATATTTAGAAATTATTAAGTATCAAAAATTTTCTAATAAATATCACTAGATTCTTATTTTTATTATTACAGAAAGATCCCTTTCTATTAATCTAAGATACAAGCTTCGTCCATGCAAAGCTTTAGTCAAAGTCAAATTCTTGTATTTCAATACAGTGGGGATTATATTATGCCAACTTCCTACTCAATATTTAAGTACAGAAGTGTAGAGAATATTCTAATTTGCATGGATGTCCAAGTACTTATTACTAGATTGTGTATGTGTGTGTGTGTGTAAACTGCATGCATATTTTTATGCAACAAAAGAAGAAGAAAAATCAAAAACCATTTAAAACTTTTCCAGTTATCATAGACATACAAATAGATTTTTTAAATAGACAGATATATTAATTACCTATTAAATTTATGTTGAATTTGATTGTTCAATTAATTTCTCCAGCATATTAAAATTCTGAAAATCGTTCAGAAACAAATAATAAAACATACCTGGCAGTGGTTCTTGAATTTTACGAAAACTTTCTGCCTTTTCCTGCAGCATTGCAATAAGCTCAAGAAATGAATCATGTGTATCATTTAACACAGATTCAAATTCATCTTTAGGATTAGTAATTTTAAGAATCTGCAAGTACACTATATTTTTACCAGGAAACAGTGTAGCACAAACAGGATATATATCCCCTTTTCTCAATTCTAAAGCTCTTGTAAATGTGTCGGGGGGAATATCACACTGTGGAATTTAAAATAAAAAAAATATCAATTATTTGAACAAAGAAAAGAGTATAAAGTAAATTAACAATTAAAAAAAATTAAATAAGATAAATAAGACAACTCATGTAATAAGAGATATAATAGTTACATCTATCGTAAAGATTAGTTAATGAAACAAATATTTTTTAAAGAAAATATCGAATGCTTCTGGCTAATTAAATTTGAAAATTTTGCATAAAAAATACAAAGAATCCTTAATTTTTAATGGAGATAGATGCATTTTGCATTTTCTATAATAATGAATATAATTTTTTTGATAGATTTCCTTTGAGATATTTGACCCTACACACTCTATTTGAACAACTGAGGGGTTAACAACAAAATTTCAGAACATCTAAGAATTCAACACTTAAGGAAAACATTAGAGAATTGATTGGCTAACTTATCTGAGGATAAGGGTTTTTACAAAAAGAGTGAAAAAAAAGCTGTGGTGATAAAAAAAACAAATTTTTGTATTTTTTATAAATGAATGCATACAAAACTTTTGAAAACAGAAAATGCAAAATTTCATCTAGAATAAAACAAAGAAAACAAAAACACAATCAATAAACTGTTAATAGTATAGCAGTAGTCGCTAAATTTAATCCCTCCACTGATTTCACAATTTTTCCTCTTTGTAATAAAAGATTAAGAAAAAACTGCACACTTACATCCTTGCATATCACTTTTAATAAAAACATCAATAATCAAACATTAATTTTATCATTTAGATGTTTGATGCAATACAAAAATGTAAACCAAACATTTAGCTTACTAGAGAGTCATTATTTTCAGATGGATCATCAAATCCCATACTTAACAACAGCTCAGAAAGGTCAATTCCTGATGTAGTTCGAATTAAGGTCTGCAGCCTACCTTTTTTATCTGGTGCTGCCTAGAATGATGAAAAATAAAATGATGAAGAAATAATTTATGAATACAAATAAAATTATTTATTGTGAGTAAGGACGATTTAAAATACAGACCAAATCAATAATTAACTTTAAAAAATCATTTCTTTCAAAATTAAAATATTTTCATTTGAGACAATTTCATTTGAGACAATTTAGACCGGTTAATTATTATAATATACCAATACAAATTATAAATATAATTTACTCGACAACTAGAAACATTTGTCAATTGTACCTCAGTAAATAAATAAATACTTCAGTAAATAAAATTTATTTTTAAATATTTCATTTGTTGCCAATCAAACTCAAATTGTTTTCATCATTTATTATTAGTATTTCATAATATTTTTCTATCATTAGTAACAAAAGTATGAAATAATTGCTAATTTTTTTAAATAATTATTGGCTTCTATTTGAAGTATCTTTTTGAACTTCGTTGTACTCAAAATTAAGGTTTAAATTCATCAGTAATAACTGAGGGAATATAATGAAACATAGAAATCTAGTGTTTTCCTAATATTTTATAACTCAGAGAATTTGGTTTCTCTGCAAATTTATTTATTCCAATAATCACTTTTGCAATGGTCCTCCTAGTCCAGCGGCTCCAGGCAGTTGCCAAGTCAGAAGATTGCCACTGCACTTGTAAAATTAGCTTTTGCTTTCATAATAATGAACATTTTAAGCAGTAATGAATGTTCAATATTATATACAGTAACAGATATATTGCATTAGATTTGTTACAGGTAAATGTGTCTGATCAAAGGTTTTGCAATAAAAAAAGTAAACAAGCTTTCAAATATAATAGAAATATACAGAAACCATCATTTTTTAAATCTTGTTGAAAGAGTTATTTATGCGTTGAATTTTATATATATGACAGCTCTAAAATCCAAAGCAATTTTCAAATGTTACTAACAATCCAACTTTGATCTATCAATTTTTATTCTTTTTGTTGCAAAACTAACAAGTAAAAAGTATTTTGCCAAAATAGAAGCACTCAATAAGGTGAATAGGAAAAACCAAGAAAAGTATCAATTTTAAAATTGGAATCTATTGGAAGATTGCATATTAGATTTAATGAATTCACAAAAAAGATGTTAGGCTGATATTCCAATTATCATACATTTTGAATACACTATTGCTACAATTAAAGGGAAAACATTTTTATATAACAATATTTAATATTAATTTAATAAACAAACTCACCTGTATTTCTACAGAAACTTCAGTATCTACTAACTGAGTATGAAGGAAGGTTAGAAGGTCCTTGTCCCATGTGAACTTTGGGTTCTAAAAAACAAGTTAAAGGATTTCAATATTGCATAAAATTTACTTAACCATTAATTAATGAATACCCAGAAAATTCTAATCATTTAATTTTTTTAATTAAAAAATGTTGGTCTAATACTTAATAAAAAAGTTTTCATATTTAAAAATAGAATGAAAAATATTTTAAACTTATCTAGAATATAAAGAAAATTTTGTTCTTCCAGTTCGAATGTTTCATTTAGCTTAAATTAATGAATGATTAAAATGGTATTTCATTAAATGCATAGATTAATGCCTTTAAAAATCCACTGCCAACTTTAAAATAAATAAGTTGACTATCCAAATGGCAGAACCAGCATTCCCCATTCTTATTTGCAGTTCAAAGTAATTGACTCAATAAATCTAGTTCTTTAAGAACCTCTCAGAGAAGTACTCATTAGATTGCAATAATTCAATCAAATTAAAAAATAGTATTATTCTAAAATTTTAATTTTCCTCTGCTACTACATTATACCAAAAAGGAATTTAAAGGGTTTTCAAATGAGTTTCCGTAATGAAAAATAAGTTATGTGTAGTTCCTTCAGCAGAAAAAAATGTATTCATGACAGACAAAGGTTTAAATATAGAAACTTACAGCATACACTTTGTCTTATCTAAAATAATCTCTTTAAATTTACTTTAATTTTCAGTTTTTTGATGCTACAAAGTCTAGAAAAGTTACATTTTTTATTGCAGGGGAAAAAAATAAAAGAATGTTCAACACCAATTTACTGTCCTTGTGCATTAAATATGGAAAAAAAAGAGGTAGTAGTAAAAATTTTAAAAAAAATCTTATTTATTTTTTGCAATTTTAAACTGTTGATAGCTGTAGAAAAATGAAACAATCTTATTTAAATAGTGAATAAAATATTTGTTGCAAAACCTTGTATTAATTAACTAACCAAATATTTAGCTCCTTTTCACGACAATACAATAAATTCAACTATTTTAGCTAGCGATAATGATTTTTAAAAATATATTTAAAAAAATTTCTGTGTTCATAATTCTATTTATTATTATATTTATCAATTCTATTCTATTTAATTAATTCCAAAAAATTTACGAAGTTTAATTTTATCAAAGAAGTCAAATTATTTAAATCTATTTGCAATAATACATTTTTGTAAAGTTTAATATTTTTATGGAAAATAAGAATTTTGAGAAAATATGATGGCATTATTTTAAAAAAGTGCTTACATCACAAATTTCAAATAATACACATTCCAAACATTGCCGTGGAAAATCTTTCATGATAACATCGGTTCGAATAAACGATAAAGGAACAATTTCATTATTTCCATAATCAACAAAATTCACCTAAAACAAAAAAAAAATTCTGTAAATTAGATTTGTGCTTTCTTTAAATAAATGTTCAGAAAATTAGTAATCATTGAAATTTTTTAACTTCTATTATATAAAACAAAATATTGTCCATATTACTTTAACTTTCATTGGAGGTCCAGGGTACACAGACACAATTTCTGCACGGTACCATGCATTATCCAAAGAAAACTTGGCAACACATGCTTCGCCAACTGGTGGTGCCTTTTTCAAGCATTTATCACTTTCTAGTTTCCCATATTTGAACTGAAGGGCCTTTGAAATAGTTTCCACCTGACTAGTACCTAAAATAAACAAAAATTGTAACTAATCACAGTATTTAGTAGTAAAAGAAATTAATAAAAATAACAATTTGCAATCAATCTTTTCTTACCATTTTGGGAAACATACAGATGAATACTCCCATCATCTCCAATATTAGTGACAAAACCTTTAAATACAGATTCTAAGGGAGGAACAGCAGGTTTCCATTGGAACTTGGGTTTTTCAGGAGGTAAATTTGGTTCTTCAACAGGAGACTTAGGCTCATCTGTTTGCAATGTTTCATTTGAATAAACAGAGTTAGGTATACTAATGACATCACTAACATCAACTGATGAATTTACAATTTCAGATTCCTTGTTTTCTTTTTCAATAACTTTATTATTTGTTGTACTTGGACTTTTCCTAAAACAAAAAATATCACTTTCATAAATTTACTAATACAATTTCTATATAATGTTAGAAAACTTTTTTGTTTTGACAAAAGAAAATACATAGGAATAAAAAATTCTTGTTGATAATTATTAATATTCCTTTATGATAGAAGTTTTTATCTTTGCATATTTAATAGTTTCATTAAAAAATTTTTAAAAAAATTAATACTTTTTTCAATGAAAAGAGCAATATTTCTATAAGAAAACTAATTTTTTTACTAATGCAAGATTTCCTAGATCCTTTTTAGAAATGGAGGCATAACGTTATTTTGAAATCTATTATTTATTGATATTTTTGTTAAAATTTTATCATTCATTTCTATTTATTAAAGAAAACTTTTAGTAAAATTTAGCACTATTAACTAATTTTCACCACTTAAAAATTATATTTTACTAAAAATGTTGCAACAAAGCACAGCGCATTTGATTCCTTGCATTTATTAATGGTTAATAATTTGTATTTTATTTTCATTGTTTCATAAAATTTTAACATAGTCTAAGATAGTATGACATCTTTTCTGGAATAATCCTCATAAAAGTGGGTAGCTCTGGTAGTTAAACTAAATACAAATCAAATCTGCATATTCATTCACTCAATTTTTTTGCTTCTGTTTTAATTAATTTTAAACTTATTTAATACTAAGGTCTAATGAAATAAATTATTTATTATATTTTTTTATTTAAAATATGCAAATATTTTAACTAATCAATTTTGATAAATTTTTTTCACTAAATAATACAGTAATTTTTTCTCTATTCTTTTAACCATATATATAAAGACTTACTCTTGTGATAGAACAAAAAGAAAATAATAATCTGCAACATAACAAGCATGAATACAAATACACAAGAGGTAAAATATTTATCTATATATTATAAAATGTATGGTATAACTAAAATAAAGATAAACATAATTGAAAGTTTTTATAAATAAAAACTATTTGAAAATAAATTTTGAGCTTGTTTTGTACACTAAATGATCAATAACTTGTATTTCAAAATGTATGCTAACTTTAAAAAAATAATCATAAGGTAAAATTATTGCATTATGCTAACTTTAAAAAAATAATCATAAGGTAAAATTATTGCATAACAGCATATAATTTAATTTAATTCATATGTTGCAGATAATGTTTTATTTCATGTGATATTGAAGCAGTTCAGGCCTATATACAATTAGATAAATTAGTAAAATGGGAAAAAATTAATCTATTATATTATATTCCTCCACTAATACATTGTGATGCTTTTAAAAATGAGTATGGTCATTGATATTCTTTCTCCTCTTATATTCCTTGAGGTTGCCTGTTTTTTACTGCAAATCAATGGGCCTAAAATCAAGAGCCAGAAACAAAAACAAACAAAAAAAAAAAAGATTGACAGGAAAAATATTGTTTTTGTGGCAATTTTAAAAAACTCGTGTTTTTCATATACAACCGAATTTATAAATAATATAATTAATATTATCTTTTGAATCCTTTAAAAAAAGAATTAAAAATGATGTCTAGCTGAGAAGTAGATTCTGAATGTCCCCAAATTAAAAGAACTATTACACCATTCTCTTATTCTCTTTAATTTTAAGAATTGGAATTATGAAGATGTAAGGATATGCAACTAATAAGAACTTTCAAGAGAGTTATTATTAATATGGATTAGAAAACTGTCTGAATTGCAATTGTGGAGTGGAAATTTCATAATGATCATGATATGAAAATGCTTATGAAAAGAATATAATAAAGTTTAAACCATGTTTCAAAGTGAATCAGAATTCTAATAATGACTTTGTTTACAAATATAAAGAAAAAGCAACTGTATTCAATAAGAAAGTAACATATGAAATTATCAAAGGGATAAAAAATTTTAATGCATCTGTTTACATAAAAAGAACATAAATGTCTATACCTGGACAACAAATAAATACTTGCTTCATTTAGAATCTAGAACCTAATGTTCTGGCACTTTTTTAAGGAAATGAAATTACCCTAATTCAGTAGAAAGGCAAGGAATAAATAGCTATTAATTTAATTTAATTTTCTGATTTTTGAAGTAAATCTCCAAGATAAAAACAAAACATTGTTCTGATAATATATTTGAAACATTCTTGTCAACCTTTATTATGACTTATAGCCTTTAAATTTCATTAGTGGTTTAATAACATGCTTGGTGAAAAAATATCAACAAAATAAATAATTTTATCAAGATTTTAATACAGGAAAAGCATAAATTACACATAAATGTTTATATATTTATTTACACAATTATATAAATTTGTTGCAATAAATTACACAGCAAAACAATAAAGTGGGTTTAACTTTCATTACAATAAAAGAAACATTATTACAAAAATGTTTGAAAATATTTGAAAAACTAAAATAAAACAAATAGTTTAATGTGAATAAAATTCATGTACCTGAAAAGCTAAATTTTAAAATTTTATGAACACACAAAAATTATTTTGATACACTAATATACTTTCTTGCGGTAAATCATTTAAAATTAGAACAATTTTTAATCAATTAAAACTCTAAAATTTCATTTTTTTTAAAGTATTGAGTATCTACTACCAAAGAAACAGATACCTGCCCATTTCAAATATTTAATTCTAGAGCTTAAAGAAATTTTGTTATTAGTGAAAGTTAGTTTGCTTTTGCATAAATAAATTAGGTTTAAAATAATGAAAATAAGCACTTAAAAATCGTTTTTCAGTTACTAACATTTAAATAACTGCAGCAATGAAAAATTTTAATATGAACAAATGCTAATATATCTATTTTATTTCCATCTTCAATAATAAGAAAAGGATGGGAAAATGTACTTCTTTATTCCACCCTTTTTGAGTAATGGTCCATCATCTTATATTCTCATATACTCCTTACATTGTAATTCATATTAGTTTAAATCCAAACAATACCACTCAGGTTATCAAGTTTGCGAGATAACATGGGCAAAGCATTATATGCATATATATGTGCAAAAAATGGTGCTTTTGGTTTATAGAGACCATTATCAGTGATTGTTTCCACTTCCAATAAAATTTGTATTTCCTGTTTCTTTTCAATCTTATTATAACTTGGAACTGGCAACCCGTAATTGATTAGAATAGAATATGTTGTTTTGCTTTAAGTAAGATTTTCATCTCTGATGTATGGATCATTTGATCAATTAAGTATGCGTCAACAGTAATTATACTCATCAGTTTCAATCATCATCCGTAAATATGATCTTTAGAAATTCTCTGTCCTGTGTTCAAAATAAATGGATACAAAAACCAAAGAAGTATTACAAATCATAACAGTGATGATATGTAAAAGAATTTACAAAATTTTACATTTAAAGTCATTGTAAAAGATTATCTTATAAAGAATCTACATAAAACATCCTATTACATTTAAGTAGCAGACAATTTAATTATTTTTTTAAATTCATCACATTTTATTTTTCTTGTCAGTATTAGAATATTAAGCTAGAAAACACACCCCTCTGCTTTAAAAAAAGCTTTATTAGTGTAAAAAATATAAAAAAATCTTTCTATCCACAGCAGAAATCAGAGTAAGAATTTCTGAGTAACCTCATTTTTCAATTAAAGGATATGTTTGAAACAAAATGCTCATATACTACTATACATTCAAAATAATATTAAACTATGCTAAACTAAATAGCACGACAGTAAACTGCAGCTGGCATTCCAAGAGATTGAGATGAATGGAGGGTTTAGTTCTCAATAAGAAGGAGAAAATATATATTGTATTAGTGAGTTTTGTACAAAAACATTGCTCTCTGGTATTGGTGTGCAAATAAATAAATTTAGAGAACTGGCATTTTTGGCTATCCGGCCTGCCTCCTACCATATGAGGCCGAATACTCAGGAGTGTACTGTATGCATAAATTTCTTTAAATTTTTGACATAAAAATTTGTACTGTTTTATCAGAAGAAAAAAAATAACAGTTAATAACAGCAACTGAAAAATTTATCTTTTTTTTAAAAAAAATAATACTTACCGCCTAGTCCGCAAAGCATAACCATACTTTATAATTTCATCTTTTAAACTAACATATTCAATTTTAGTTGGTTCAAGGGCTCCACCTCTAATAAGATGCTCAAAAATTAAATCAACTGGTAAAGATTTTGTGTCAGTGGTAATATCCCCCTAAAAAAATTCATACAAAAATAATAAAAACTGGAAACACATGGACTGCACAGCTTCATTTTTAAAATTTAAAAATTAATTATTATAAGGAATGTATATATAAATCACAAGCAAGTTTGCATTAATTTTTTTAATTTATAGATCCATATAAATATGTTGGTAGTAACTAAATAAGGAAAAATTATACTGAATAATAGAAACATCCTAAAACACAAATCCTTCAATGACTATGAATTAGCAAAGCATAGTTTAAAATTATATTAAAATGAAGAAACTCTTTTAATGAAATATTTTTCCCTAAGTTCTTATTTTGATACAATTCTTATAAAAAATACTTAAAATAAGCTAGACTATTTTTCCTAATCTAAATAAGTATGACATACTGACAAAAATTATTGCTAATGGGGAAAAAAATGTATATTAGCATATTTACAAAACTTTGAAATTAGAATAAACATACAATTTGTCTAACATTTTGATGCTAATTTCATAGACATGAAATCTACAGTCTGACTTTTCAAATGATTTTATTATTATTATTATATGCAAAGCTTATTTTATTTTCAACATTTTTTTATATTAGAAAACAATATTTTATACAAATGTTCTTCAGAACACTTATAATAATATGAAATTCTTTTCTGAAAAATGTGGGGTAAAAACTGAAATCATTTTTTAAGACCAAATCAAAAAATTTTACAATTTGACTAATAGCAGCTTCAAATAGTGAAATAAAAATATCTTTCTTGAAACACCTGATTTACGATTTCAGATCAAAATTCTCTAGAATATTTCTTTAGGCCTTAGTATTTGGTATGCAAATTTCAACATTTACATATTAGCCTGCATTTCTAAAATAATTATATTTGTTACAGCAGTTTAGTAAAATATTCTTAAAAGAGGAATCTCATATTTAAATAAGTTTATTTTTCTCTCAGTACAAGTAAATTTCAGAAACTAGTAAGTTTTATCTTCTAGAAACTTTCTCTTGTACTTTCCAATAAGGATAATATCCGTCTCTCTGTCCAAATAAAATTGTGAGTCCTTGGGTAGGCCATGAATGCTTTGTATAGCATTCATGTATAATGGTTACAAAATATAGATATTTGGATTGAATCTGGCATGGTTACTGAATTTATCATCAAAATATAATTTTTGATGCCTTTTAAAAGTTTACGAGCAGTTGAGGCCAAAAGTAGTCACACAATCACATAAAGAATTTCATTGATTTTAGACATTGCCATTTTGATTCATTATTTATATGCAAGTAAAAGTATAGATTGATATTTGGCCATCCCTTTGATATTTTAGTTTAAAATATGATTAGAATCTACATTTTAGATACTAAACCTACATATAAAATCTGTGTTGTTGTTGCGACTAACGCCACTTGCTGTAGACAAGCTTCCGCTAATACAATCAGCAGATTGTAAGCTTAAGAAGCGTGTCTCTTTGTTTTACAGGCAGCACCATCTAGGGCCAAGAGTACGACTTAGCTACACACATGTCAAAATCCTTTTTAGGGGGCAGACTACATTCATACATCTCAGATCGTAATTTAGACCTGGAACAGAGAACAATCATCTTTGACCCAGTACCCCCAGTGATATTAATCTCAATATGGAGGACTTTGTGACCATGAACAGATTTAACGAACGCCAATCGGCAAACACTCAGGGAATCTTTTGGCCGGAGAGCTTCAAACCTGTAACCTAAGGAGTATGAATCCAATGCTCCACCAACCAGGCCATCTCGGCCCACATATAAAATTAGCTAAGGCTTTAGTTTTACAGTTATTGAATTCACCTAGACTTTGATAATTGGACACAACAGAATTCATTCAAAATTTGATTAAAAAATTACGAATCAGTTCTGAAGTTCATATATTAAATTTAAACCAGTAGCTCAAGATGTTTTTGAATTATCATGTTCCGAGAAAAACGGATAGAGAGAATATCAAAATTGTAATTTTTGGACTCGAGAGATCTGAAACCTGGAAATTTATCAGAATATTGATTTCAAATTTTTGGGTGATTATAATAATTCTTCTATGCTTTGCATATGAGTAAGTAATAAAGCAATGACAGGCATTTTTCTCAACCAGTATTGTCTAAATACCACAATTAGCTTT
Organism: Argiope argentata; assembly: GCA_026289955.1. NCBI lineage: Eukaryota > Metazoa > Arthropoda > Arachnida > Araneae > Araneidae > Argiope > Argiope argentata. The sequence continues at coordinate 622,061 of JAOUZG010038425.1, read as the reverse complement.
AATTAATATTCTTACTTTACAGACAAGAAGGAGAGTGTCATGAGGTGCAATCAACTGTTTGAAGATATCACAGGCTGAGTGGGACCAGTTAGAGCTGCCACCAGCAGGAATAATGCCATCTAAATGACATTGCAATGAAAATGACTCTTCCCCAACATACTTTTCTTCCAATTTTCGGAAATATTTTTGTTCCACATCTTCAGTATTCCCATAGTCAACATAATGGACCTGAAAGAAATACCATTCCTTAACCCTTTAACGGGCACAAGCTATTTTCTTTCAAAATTTTCATTTTACGTTATATTTGGAAAAAATAAGCTCATTTATAACCAAAAAAAGTATTTTTGTTAAAATTTTGTTGTTGTGGCAGTATGTTACAGGAGTGGAAACACATATTTTCCACCGTCCAAAACAAGCAATGACATTTTACTGACTTATTCAATGGAAAAATATGAAATATAAATAATTTCACAAGTAAATATGATTTTTGTAAAAATATTTATCATTAGTTATTTCAAAATTTAAAATGTATTAATTACACATGAAATAAGTGGTAGAAAATCCAAATGTAATGTAAATTACCAAATGTATTATTTTAAACTATTCTGGTGAAACAACATAACAAGGAACTGAACACAAAGTAACATTACATGTTGAATATGACACTTTTGTCCGTTTCTGGTTAGTTTTGGAGCTACAATATTTGAAAAGTATTTTATAACGGTGGTAAGATATTTACCACAGCCTTAAAAAGGGTTAAGAATAAAATTTCGAAAATACTAGATCACAATGGGAAATTTAAAATCCCTACAATGAAACAACTACAAAATATAAACTGTCACTCAGAAATGCATCCTATCTGCTTTTTTTTGCCGATTGGATAGGGAATGAAAATACAGTACACTCACGAGTATTCAGCCTACTTTTGTTTTATCATAATAAAATGAGGAAGACAAGGTATTGATTGCATTGGCAAAATTGCCAAGGCATTGGAAGCGAATATCTGGGACAATTCTGCTATGAATCGTGTGCAAAACATAAGTTGTGACAGGAAAAGAGCATCTAATCATCGTTCCATCTAAAGTAATGAATGTTATTAAGAACATTTTTAAAAACTGAAAATTATCTCTTATCATAGGGATGCCTTCTCATATATGTGTAATAATTTAGCAGTGAAAAATAAAATCAGATTGAATCAATTTTTCAAAGAACTAGGCTATGAATTATAGGAATGTTTTTTTAAACATTTCCTGCATTTAAGTTATGCACTGGAAAATTTATGTTATTAATGAACAGTTTATATTATTTAACTCACCCTTTTCTAATAAATTCTTGAAACTTGGAAGTGCACTATGTAAACATATATATATACTATCAGTACACAGTTTTCTATTTTAACTTGACACAGCAACTGTTTCTATGATTCACCAATTGCATTCACATTTTGCATATTTGAGGTAAATGGAGGTCTTAGAACCCAATAAGAAGTGAGAAAATACATATTAAAACAGATAATTTTGGCATAAAAACAAGTCTTCTGGTATTGGTGGTCAAAGAAATGAGTTCATAGAATTACGGCCTATCCAGCTTTTTTTGTTATACGACCTGCCCTGAATTAGTAACTTTAGTATTGCAAACGATCCAAAAAACTTTGTCTTGCATTTATTGTTTAAAGGAATAGAGCATTTCTTATTTATTTCATTTCATATAAATTCATTCATTTCATCATTTCATATTGCCATTGCATTTGTAAATGCAATGGCAATATGTTATTAAAAGCTGATTTATTTTACATGCTTGTGTAGATAATATTTCAATTTTTTGCCTATTTATTTTTGTTGATGTCACATACCTCATTTCCAAAACAATATCATGTTCTGACATAATAAAAAACAACAACCCCATTTTGCTATAAAATATTTCCTATTATGAGCAAACATGTTAATAGAAACAAACATCTATTCATATATAGCTCTCCTTCCCCTCCAAAACAAGTCCAGTGTCTAAAATTAAGTTGTTTGAAATATTAAAATCAAAATCATTTTATCTCCCAGAATCATCTTTCTTAATGTTAAAGAGTGAAACACCTTTCATCTTTAGAACTCATAAGACATAAAGACTTCTGTATTTAAAAGAAAAGTTATTTCTAATGGGGATATCTGCATTTTTAAAAACTGCGTTGTAATGATATTACTCCATCTCACTTTGATCACTTATAATATTCAATGTACAATTAACTTAAATTTCTAGTGAGTGAAATTTAATGTCTTTTTATCCAATTTAGCAATACTTACTTTTACTAAGCTATCATTAACCTTTTCAATAACAGTTCCTCTAAACCATTTTTTTCTTTTTGAACAGAATACTGCATATGCTTTTCCTATTTTACATTCTACAATCTCACCTTGCAAGTTTTCATATACTTTTTGCAAATCATCCATTAATCTAAAAAAAAGGGAAGAAAGAAATAAGAATTTCTTTTATACCAATGTCATTTTAGTTCCATTAATTATTTATTTAAATATCATCATAAACAGATTATCAAGCTCAAATGCTAATTTTAAAATAAATAACTGATTTACTAGGAATAGTAAATGATGGACAGTAACAATAAAAAATTACACAATATCAACTGGAATATTAATAAATTATTTTTAATAATAAGAAAAACCTATAAAATATAATTTCCTCTCACTTTACATCTTCCTTAATCATTAAGCTAATTGTTTGAATCTCAATAAATAAAGCAAATTTAAAGGGATCCTTTGAATCATTCTATGACATGAGGCAATAATCCTTTCAAGACTTTCTTGTATGCTCTCTAATTAAGGTATCCTTTCCTTTCCTCCTACATATAATTGTGAGCTTTGGAAAAAGCTGTGAATGTCTCTTATGGTACTGCCATTAAATAATTATAAAATAATAAGTGATATTAATTAGAAAATATTAAATAATAATCTTTAGCATTTTTACTGAATATATTGAGTGTTGCTAGGCATTTTTTTGGTAATTAATCCCTGGTATTTAACAATAGGCATCTGAAAATCAAATTAATGTATTAGACCAGTCACTGCCAATCGATGACAACTAAATTTCATCACTGAAGTGATAAAATCAAAAAACTAAATGTCATTTATTTAAGTTATTGAGTTTTCGAGAGTAAGTGAGTAAAAGCAGATCTACAGGAAGTCAATTCTTCAACAAGTTTGGTTCTGCTTCTGTTAAAAATTACAATTACGATATTAAATATGCGCACCAAATTTTATTCATAAAGCTCTCTTTATTTTGCAGTTACCGACAGCCAATAGACAGAATTCCACTGAATGTATTTTGAACAAAATGTGTAGAAAACTGAAAATTTGCGGCAAAAACTGTATGCCAAATTTCATCAGTCAAGCTAAAAAATTTTATATGTTATCGTTTTCTCAAATAGGCACCAAATGTCAAAAATGAGTTTTTAAACTTGGAAAGGTGTAAAGCATGCAAATTCGTAAAAATTACGAGTACAAATTTGATGATATTACAATATTTTTCTATACTTCACATATGAGAAAGTAAAAACCAGCTACAAAAAGATCTCAGAATTGGCAAATTAATTGCTATTATTCTCTTTAATTTGGAAGATATCTTAAACAAGATTTTTACAATTCAATAACATTAGAAAATAAAAATATCAAAGTGGTATATTTTTAGTACAAATCATGTATAACAGAAATAAAATGTGAACAGAAAAAAAAATCTGTAAAAAAGCAAGTAAAAGTAGAAAAAAAAGCAAGTAAAATAAAATGTAAACAGAAAAAAAATCAATCAATTAAAATAAAAGATGAACTGTAGTTCTTCAAACTATAAAGATCTTTTAAAGGTTTCAGGCATTTAAAATTACTAGTAAGATTTAATGCATATTTTCAATTTGATTTTAAAAAAATAAAGAATTAAGGCATATTTAAAAGAAGTGAAACTCACAACATTAACTTTTTTTCTTTATCACCAGCAATTCGAATATAAAATGACCCGGGTGATATTACATGACTGATAATAACTTCAATGTGATTAGATTCTTCAAGTGGATAAGCTAAACTAGGATATTTCTTATTCTTAGTTGATTGTACAGAACTGTCTTCTTTCTTTGATTTTTGGTTTGATGCAGCCATCTTTTGCGACTTTTTCGAAATAGTCAGGGAATCATTAAAATCCTTATTTTCTAGAATATCTAGAGCTGGAACAGGTTTAGGAGGAGGAATGAAATCCTCATTTAAAACTGGATCAAAAGTCATAGGTGCTGATTTTTTCTTAACAAAAACTTCCTTTCTTTTTCTGACAGTAACTGACCTAGAAAAATACACACAGAAAAAAAATCACTTCATGAAAAGTATTGCAACATAAAATGTATTTTAAACAGTATATTTAGATTAACAACTTTAAAAAGTACCCTGAAATATTATAATAGAAAAAAATCAACAAAAAGAGTTACTTAATTTTAAAAAAATATTCCCCTACCCTGGACCTGTTGATAAAGCTAACTCTTCTTCAACCATTAAGGCATTAAGACATATTTCAGTATCCTCCTCAGTATAATAAAGAAGAACTTCAGCTTTATTTTCACCAGGAATCATACCTAGAAAATTTCAACTAATAAACAAATAATGTTGAACAATAGGCAAGTTCATAATAATAAAGGGTTTGCATAGTTTTTCAGGGTTTCTTTCAAGGATTTCTAACAATTCTACAAAAAAACATTTAATGCATATAAAACTATAATACAGTTAAATGCAAATCACAACCTTATTAATACATCTCTTCAAAATAACTGAAATTAATACTCTTACTAAAATGAATAAATATGAAAAATATCTATGTCATAATTTCATTGAAACAGCACAGTATTAATTCTCAATGTGAAGTTTCTAACAGTATAAAATTAAGGTTTATAAATCTAAGAACTAAAGTATTTCAAAATGACTAAGACATCATAAGGATGGCAAAATTGCAAATAAAACAATTATTTGTTCTATAGATGAATTTTTTAAATCATTTTCTTAACAAAAAAGAACAGATGAATTCATAAATGAGATGATTAAAACAAATGCCATGTTGCTTCTTATTTCTGAAGTTTAATAAAAACATTTTTTGAATCTATAGCATTTCAAAATGTTAGTAAAAATCTGCTTTTTAAACTGTGTGAAAAAAAAGTCCTTAATTTAAAAAAAATTACAGGAAACCACGATTTTATACTTTACGAAGAAGTGAAATTAATTTAATAAACCTTAATTTTCACATATAACAGAAAAAAATTGATAAAGTAAAAAAAATTTAATTAAATTTATGGTCACAAATTTCAAGTTATCATGTGAGAACATTATTATTTTTAGGTGATTATTTATCCTAATTAAAGTCATTAACCATTTGAAATCGATTTGAAAAAATTATGCAACCTCTGTCTCTCTCTAATTATAATTTTAAAAAAAAAAAGTTTCATTTTCAATTTTACTAGCTGGCAAACAAAGTTTTGGAGCTCAACTGATTTTAAGATTAAAAAAACCCACTAATTTTGACGAAAAGTTCACTATTACTGAAAGCTACAGTACATGTGGTAAAATCCAATGAACATACTGCAGATTGATATTAAAATCATATTCTAATATTTACAGAATTTTGCAAATGCAATTAGTACGAATGTTCTTATAATATCATTAAAGAATAAATATAACTCATGTTTTACAAAATTGTAATAGTTAAAACTGAAAAAGAATTTAAAAAACAACAACGATAATCTTCTGAGCATGAGATTAATTTTTTAAATGTAAGAAATCATAAACTAAATGGAAGATGATGACACTTTATAGAAACGACAAACAAAAAGGAATTGATATTGATTTTAATTAAATATTTCAAACAAAAAGGAACTGATAGTAACTTTAGTTAAATATTTCAAACAATACAGGCAAAACAAACCTTAAATGTCATGGGTCAGGTGACTCGCTATTTACCATTAAAAAAACGAATATTTTCACATTTTGGTGACACCAAAACTTTCTAACCAAAACAACATCATTTACTCACACGATTAAAAAAACAACAACTCTAATTTGGATTATAATGAACAGTATTGAATTACGTGCATTTTGAAAAATTCTCCATGCTGAAATTAAATAAATAAATAAATAAAATGTTTCTATGGGTTATTGAATCATTTATTTTTCTTGGAAAGTACTTTCTTGTTATTTTGTAAATCTTTGACAAACTTTCAAAGTGAAATTTTTGTTATGTGCTCTCCCCTCAACACAATAAATAATAAATCCCCCCTTTAAAATGTCATAAAAAATTATTTGTTATAGCTATTTATTAAGTTTCAGAATACTTTTTCCCTTTCATTTCTTTTATGCTGTACTTATCTATCCCATAAAAATAATTTTGACTATATTGTTACAAGCGGGCGAGCGGCACGAAAACTCGCCAAAGATAGCGACGTTGGCGAGGAGCCTCGCGCCAGCTTGATTGGTTTGGCGAAAGGAATAGTCTAGTAGCCGCTAGATTGTGCGCGATGTTTTGAGAATTTTCACGAGATTCAGGTGCACGCGCTTTTCGGCTATATAAGGACGAATAGCCGGAGCGAGTAGTTAGTTCAGTTGTTCTATGAATTTTTGGGTGAATTGTGTGTTTATTTGTATTTCATTTAGCATCACATTTAGAATTCTCAAATTTTTCGCTGGTTCAATTATTTTCGGTGATTGGGCTTTGAACTGGAAGGTCGTGTGCGTTCCAGCTCTGTTTCTTCAATCACTACCCTGTCGCAATTAGCAGTAAATGAACCTCCTAGATCCGACTCGTCCTTATTAGGATTAGTTCCGGAAGGGTCAATGATGGAGTCGAATAAGAAATTATGTGCTGGGCACAATAATGAAAACATGATGATGGATGAATCTAACGTCATCATGTTTTCATTATCAACCAATCCTGCCAGCACTGCGCCAGAGTCATTCATCTTCAAGAATGCATCAAGTTCCTTACCTTCCAATGTGAATTCCACAAAAAAGGTTACCTGGATGCCAGACATGTATTTGGGATGGACCATGAACTCACAGCACAACTTGATACATCCTGGAAGGACAACTCTCGGGAGGCAGACGCGGCCAGGGGTGAGTTGATTTCACTTGGCGATTGTCAGGACCCAAATTGTAGAACTAAAAAGTCCCCCCCCCTCAGGCGAGCAATAATTTTCAACTTTCTTCCCCCTCTAAGAGGAAAATCGCAAATAAAAACTCAAACAAACCAGTTGCAAACTACACCCCAATTCAAAATCGTTTTGCCGGGTTAACAATTGAAGAACCCAGTGTAGATACTGATAAAACTCCAGAGACTAAAATACCTCCTATTATGTTGCAAATGGTTGATAACTTAAATGAAATACTTAAGGAAATTAATCAAACCTGTGGCGAAACCACCAACAAATTTAGTAATAACTACATTAAAATTTTCCCCCAATCTATAGATCAACATCGTAAAATCCAAGAACTTTGTAACGAAAAAGAATATGAACATTACGTTATCACACCGAAAGACAAGCGACCACTTAAAGTGGTAATTAAGGGCCTTCCCCACCGTTTCAACCTTGATGAACTTAAAAATTGCTTAATGGATAAAAACATTCCAGTAAATAAAATCTCCCAAATGACAAAATTCCGTACTAAGGAGCCTTTACCTTTCTACCTAGTAGAATTACCAAAAAATAAAGCAGCCGAGGAAATATTCAACATCAAATATCTTTGCTATCTCTCTGTTACAATCGAACACTTCAAAGGACGTCCCATGGTAACACAATGCTTTAAGTGCAATAATTTCCACCACACAGCAAACAATTGTGGATACAAACCTCGCTGCCTTAAATGCGGAGCACACCACGAGACCAATGCATGTAGCCAGAAGGAAATTATTCCCAACCCAAGATGTATAAATTGCGGGGAATATGGGCACATCGCCTCTTATAGAGGGTGCAGTAAATTTCCCAAGTTACCATCGGCCAGGCAAAATAGGAATAACTACTTCCGAAAAAATCAATCAGTTGTTCAGGAAAACATGTCTTACGCGAGCCATTTTAGTAAGAGCCAAACCCAGAAAATGGCGTCACATGAAGGCCATGTTTACAGCCAGGTAGATCGATAAACCAAACTGACATCGCAAGCGTAGTTGACGCTATGCGGGCTTTCAAGGAGCTCGTCAGGGATTTTCCCAATCTTATAGCAGAATTAGGTAAATTAAAACACGCAACCAATCGATTAGACAAAATGAAAATATTCCTCAATGCATTTTCTGATCAGGAACTCTTCGATAAAACGTAATTTTCAATCGCCACAGCCTCCGTATTATTTACTGGAACGCAAATGGCATTAAAAATAAAATGTTTGATTTTCGTAATTTTGTAAATAAGTATAATCCCGATATAATTTTATTGCAAGAAACCCACCTTAGACCACATAAGAAAATCTTCCTGGCTAATTACTTTTCGTATTACAGCTACCGCTTTAATAAAAATAGAGGTGGAACCGCTATTTTAATTAAAAACGGCATACCTCATAGTGAGGTCCCCCCGCCCGTCCTACAACATGTAGAAGCTAGCGTGGTTAAAATTAATATTAAAAATATGGAACCCTTTCTCTTAACTTCTGCTTATATCCCCCCAACTAGTGATACTTCCAATTTTGTCTTTGATCTCGAAAATTTAATGCAATTAGGCCCTATTCAAATTTTTTGTGGAGACTTCAACGCTCACCACGTTAGTTGGGGTTGTAAATGTAAAAGTCCAAGAGGCAACTCCTTATACCACTTCGCCCAACAGGCCGGTCTTGAAATTCTAGCACCTAACTCCCCCACTAGATTTGGTTCCCACTCCGCTAATACCCTTGATCTTACAATAGTTAATAACTTTCATTACCCCTACGACATTAAATCTATCCCTGAGCTTAACTCAGATCACAACCCCATCCTTCTAAATTTTTACTTTAAATACTCGCTCCCAATAAACTCCTCTATTTATAAGACTAACTGGAAAAATTTCAACTACCTTCTCAGCCAATCAGATACCCAGCTTAACCCAGAAATCTCCTCTACTAGCGAATTAGAAGCTGCCGTCAAGCTCCTAGAAAACCAAATGCTCAAAGCCAAAATGGATGCATCAGCTCCCAGTATGACCAGCCAAAAACATTTAGACCCCAAAATTAGAGTCCTCATCAGAGATAGGAATATTGCCAGGAAGATTTTTCAGAATACTAGGGACCCAGTTTTCAAGAGACTCATGAATAGATTAAATAAGGAAATTATTAAATTAGGCACTCAACTTGATAACAATGAATTCGTCAACAAAATCGTAAATACCAACGCAGAAGACGGGTCCATTTGGAAATTAGTTAAATCGCACAAAAATAAACAACACAAGATTCCGCCCTTAAATGGCCAATCTAGTATTGCAATTAATGATAATGATAAAGCAAACTGCTTGGCGGAAAGCCTTGAGAACCAATTTAAACCTAATGACACCCATGATCTCACAACAGAGCACCTTGTAAATAATACAGTCAAAAGCTTTCAAGACTCCCTCCCCCCCAATTTTAATGACTTCTCACCCACAAATTTTAATGAACTTAATGACTATATTAAAACTTTAAATATCAAAAAAGCATCTGGAATCGATAATATCAGCAACCAGATGATCAAAAATTTACCTAATAACTACATCTACTTTTTAGCCATTATTATTAACAATATGCTCAAGTTAGGATATTTCCCAAGCTCCTGGAAAACTGCTGCAGTAATTCCAATAATTAAACCCGGTAAGGACCCAACTGATCCGACTAGCTATCGCCCCATTTCGCTTCTCCCCACAATTAGTAAAATCGCCGAACACATTATTTTAGCCAGATTAAATGAACATCTTAATAATAATAATATTCTTATCCCAGAACAGTTTGGTTTCCGCCATGCCCTCTCTACCACCCACCAACTGCTCAGGGTAACTGAATTCATAGAAGAAGGCTTTTCAAATAAACAATACTCAGCAGCAGTTTTTCTCGATATACAGAAAGCTTTTGACAGAGTTTGGCTTGAAGGCCTTATTTACAAATTAATAAACTACAATATACCTCCGCACCTAATCAAAATTTTAATATCTTACCTCAGCAACAGATCCTTCAGGATTAAACTGAACAATGTTTTCTCAGTTATAAAACCGATTTTAGCTGGTGTTCCTCAAGGATCCAAGCTGGGGCCAGTTCTTTTTTCTATTTTCATAAATGACATCCCGAAACAATTCAATACCATATTATGCATGTACGCAGATGATACTGCAATACTAGCGCGCAACAACAATCCAAATTACATTACAATAGCTCTTAATAGACATATTAAATCTCTTGAGGACTGGTTCTCCAAGTGGAAAATTGTAATTAATGCGTCAAAAACTGAAGCTGTTTATTTTAGTAGATATAAAGCTAAGAAATTCCGCCCCCTTCAAATTAAAAATCAAAACATCCCGTGGTCTAAGGAATGTAAATATTTAGGAGTCATTTTAGACAGTAAATTAACTTGGAAGCCCCACTTTAATTATCTAACCAACAAGTTTCGAGACCTAACTCGTAAATTATATCCCTTAATCTCCCGAGACTCCAAAATGACCAGGAAAAATAAAATACTTATTTACACCGCCTATTTGCGTCCAGTAATTACATATGCTTGCCCTGTGTGGGGTTATGCGCCTAAATCCAATCTAATTCATGTCGAAAGACTCCAAACCAGATTTCTAAGAAATATCTGCAAAATGCATTGGTACATGCCAAGTAAAAACATGTACCTTGCACTAGACTATCCTCCACTTAAAAAATTTCTTAAAAAACTTGCAACTAAATTTTTTGAAGACTTGGAAAAAATCAATAATGAAGCCATCCTTAATATCCCCAGATATACACCAAACATTAAAGTCAGAAGACCTAGAAATATTTTACTCTAATCTCACCTCATTTCCAATATTGTAATTTAACTTTTGTTATTTTTAACTTTTTCTTTTTTCCATACTTAAACTCTTATTTTTGCTGATTTAAATCAGCTCTAAGTCTTAAGTTCTCGCAGGGTGCATAACTCCACACCCACCACCCCTAAATAGCCAATCAAAACCTGTCCTGACTCTCGCCAACTCACCCACCCCTACTCCTCAACAACTACTACTTAAGGGCCTGCAGAACTTTTCCAGTCCACTTCGCAGACGGTCACGTATGTAGCTGAAAGCAACGTGGAAGCATTTCATCATAACTGGGGATAAGCCCCTGCCGGGGCTAGGAGCCCCAATAATCCAACCACTAGCGAGTAGTTAGTTGAGAGTTTGCTCTGAAATAAAAAGCGTCTCGCTGGGCTAAAGGATTTGTGAGCTGTGTTTGCGTTTGCTGTTGAGCTCGCTGCGATTTACTGTATCTGTGCTATACGATAGCTGTTTTGCAGTCCGTTTTTATCGTACGTAAGACTTGAATTTACGCTGTAATTGACTGTTGACTGCCGGATTGTATTTATCTGAAATTTTTACTTTATTAATTATCCTGTAAATAGCTGTAAATAAATTTGTTTGTGCTGTCCTCAACTAAAGTCCATTCAATCCGAACCCACTACGCTAAAAACGTAACAATATTTATAAAAAATTATTAGATCTGAATAATAAAAAGATTTGCAGTGTAAGGCTGAATAAGTATATTTGTTGAGAAACATTTTCCTATCTATTTTTAAGAAAAATTCTTATGATATAATAAAAAAAGCATAATTGAATCCTATTTATTAATAATATTAAAATCACTTTGAAGTAGAAACCATATTTTTTGCATTGTTTCTAATAAAAACTCCAAACTTTACCATGACTATAATGAGATAGCTCAAAGATATTTTACTCTCCATAATAATTGAAAGTGCATATAAATTATTCTAATTTATATTATGTCTAAGATTTTTTTCTCCTGAATATTTAAAAACAAATGCAGGCACAGATACAGCAAATGAAGTTATTAAGTTGAGATGAAAGGAGTGATTCATTTAGTCACTCAATATAAATAAAAGTCATTGCGACTGTATATGTATATTCCATATCTCTACCAAAATTGGATTGAATTCAATCAAATTTTGCACACTTGTTATATAAGGCATGAAATCATATTTAAAGCTTAAATCAATTACTCAAATAAAGACAACTTTTCTTATATTTGCAATACTAACATAATAGTTATTAATAATCTATCAAGAAAATTAGTTATAAGGCAATTCTTAAAAATTGTGTTATCTAAATTTTAATTTAAAGCAGATAATAAAAGTCAATAAAAATTTTAAATTTAAAAAAATATATTATATATTTTAGGTACAAATAGTTTTATGTTAAAATTATAATGCATAAAAGTATTTTAACTGAAAATAACATCAAGTATATCACCTAATATCTAAACAAAGGTATGCCATGAATTTTTTAAATATAAATCTTTTAATTGATAATCATTCAAAAAGTTGTAACTCTTGAAGTAATAGCAATTTATCTAAGATAGGACTTCTGGAACAAAAAAAAAAATTTCTTTTGTCATAACATTTACAGAATAACTATGGTCCTTATGGTATATACGAAAACAGTAAAGTATCGAAAAAATAATTGAATGAAAACTAAAATGCTTCAAACGAAACAAAATAGAACAGCTGTTTAATTAAAAAATTGAGAATATTAAAGAAAAATTTTCAAAAGGAAAAAAAAGATAAAAATTCATTTGAAAATTATTAAACTGTCAAAAATATAACAAAAAAATTACCTAAAGATTTCAGAGTTAACTGTCTTCTTGAAATTTCCTTTGTTAGCCATTCTTTAGCCTAAAAACATGTGATGAAATTTTGCATTAATTTATTAACTATTAAATTGTCAACTATTTGGATATAAAATAATCAGATAAACAAATTTATTATTTTATTTTAAAGTAGATGACAACACAAATTTTACTATAAGGGTTTTTATTTCATCCCTGTTTTATAAGAAAATTTAAATGTTTACTTGTATATAGTTACAAAAAATTATACCTCAAGTGGATGACTATGCAGTCTGAAAATAATTCCATGGTAAATAAATCTACAGCTTTTTTTTTTTTTTCAAAAGATTTATGGGGGTAGGGACTTCCTAATATTGCATTTTTCCAAAACTTAAGTTTTAAGTCCTTTTGAATAGTAAGTAGTGATTCACTGAATTTGGAAAAATCTATATAGTTGAATACAGTTCCAAACAATGAATCCCTAATTACAAAAAAGCCGCTGGCTATAACTCTATTCAATAGTTTATTACATCATTATTGGTATTATTATGTTTACAATATATTCTTCTTTTATATTCTTACTATAAATTTTGAAAATTGCATATTGCACTAACAAATCTTTTAATATAACTTTTCATGTTATTAAATATAAACTATATTTACTATATTTAATAACATGAAGAGTTATATTAAAAGATTTGTTAGTGTAATATGCAATTTTCAAAATTTATAGTAAGAATATAAAAGTAGAATCTATTGTAAATATAATATATATTTATATATATACTATTTGAGAAACACTACATTTATATCTTTAAAAATGCTAATGTTAATAATTAACATTTGAGAGAAGAGGAAAAAGTAAGAATTCACAAGGTTAAAAATATTACCTTTTGATCCCATCCAGTTCCACAATATGTGATGTGAGCCATTTTACAAGGAAAGGCTTGAATATTTAGCTTGAAAAATTTATCAAACAGTTTTCTTAAATATCTGTAATGAATGACTTCGGTATTTCCAAAATCCACATATTGCACTTTAACCTTTGAACCTCCTGGTAGATCAATAACTTTGGCCCGATACCACTGTTTATCCACGCTGAATTGAGCAGCACAAACCATACCTAAATTAATATTCAAAACCCTTATTAATTTACAGACTCTATGATATGAAAATATATTAATTTTTTTAAACAATAAATTTCTATTTTTATGAACAAAAAAGATATATAATATGATTAATTTTCAAATGAAAACAAAGAAATGTTTATTTCATCTCATTTATTTAATAAAATTTTTAACATACTTTAATTTTAAAACACAAGAATTTTTAAATATACAACTGACAATTATTAACAAATTTATTTTTTAATTTTCTTATTGCTTAATGTGAAATTGTAGGATAAAATATACTGCCAAATTTTCAATACTGCCAAATTCAAAAATTTGTTGAATATTTAATTAATTAAAAATTAATCACTATTCATCTTTTTATTTCACAGTAACATTAGGGGAAATTATCAAAGAAATATTTTTAAGCATTTAAAATTCAAAATTTTAAAGTTTCCATATAATAAATTTAATTTCTGCATGTTTTTTAAATTATTAAAAATTTTAAAATAAATAAATGCATTAAATTTAGTCTTCAACTCACAACTACTCTGCAACTACTTTTCAAAATTTCTGTTTTATTTTAATACATATCTTTATAACAGGTTTTTATTTGTTTCAAAGTAATGATTTAACAATACCTAAAAGCAAGCATTAGTCAATCATTCTATTGGAGGCACGAAAAGTAAAGCTTTTTTGAGCAAATGAAGCAGATTTCCAACATTGATAGTAGCTTCAGTCTATGAAAAATAACCAATACTTTTTTTTTGCTACTGAAGCTTTTAAAAATATTATCTAGATTAAATAATTAATTATCCTTTAAAATTGATGTTAAGTTTGAAATCAAATTACTAGAAAATAATGAGCACTGATAAATTGAATTTATTGCACACATATACAATGCTCTAACCCATTTATCTACTTGAATTTTCTTCCATAGAAATGGGTTCCAAACTTAGAACATTATCCTGAAACAAAGACATATTCATCAGCTTCAAAATAGTTAGCTTAACTATTAAATAACGAAAATAAAATTACCCATTTCTTAATAATATATATTATGCAAATCAAAATCCCTATTTATACAGTATAAGTTATATTATTCCTGCATTGGAAAATTAAAGAAGTATCTGATTTTAAATTTAATGGACATTATTTTATTTGCAAAACAGTTAAAAAGGAACAAAGATTTCAGATTGTGCAAAATAATACAAATAAATAGATATAGTAAAAATAAATAATCCACTCCTTTTCTACTTAAAATAGAGCTGGAATAGAAAAAACAATCACTTACGAAAAAATAAATAAAATGTTAAACTGTAAAATAATAATAATAATAAGTTAAAAAATGTTTTTTAGAACTAAAATATTGAGCTTACCAACACAAGGTGCATAAATACTATGCAGTGAAGCAATTTTTTCACTATTATATGTTTCACTCATTTCAACTATTAATTTGGATAAATAAGAAGCTGTTGACATCTAAGAAAAATAAAAATGAATTAACAGAAAATATTTTTACCATATAATCATCTGACAAAAAAGTTTTTGTATATATGATTAATAGGCTCTCAACTTTCAATATAACTGTTATGAGATACTATATCTATTCCATATGTGGTCAATTAAATTTGAAGCAGATAACCAAAAAAAGAAGAAAGGAGAAAAAAAAAGTGCTTTACCTGCTGAGCATAAATATTATAAGGATCATTCACGTGACTAACGATAGCACAAATATTGGCATTCATATGGACAGGTTCAGGAGGCATATAGTCACGGTTAACTTTATTCTTTTTATCTAAACAAAAGATGTGAGAAAAATTAAGTTAATCAATCAAAGAGTTATAAGGAGAAAAATTACAAAATAGCATTAAAAATAAAAATCAAATGGATATTTTCTAATTAACAAAAATGTATTTTGCTCATAGTGAGTGATTAGATAACAATTGTAATATGTTCAAGCATGATGCTCAATATTCCAGATATTTAACTTCCCATTTTTATTTATGGAATTTCTCTTAATGTGGTCAGGAATAAATATATCTTGCAATGTTTCTTAATGTACAGCAACAATATAATATATTCCTTCAATAATAAATATAATATTCATACACCAATTCTTTAAAATCTCCTAAAGTTATATTTTTTTTTAAAAAGAAGTTTGATAAAATACTAACAAAATTGCTGAAAATGAGGAAGAAAAAGGCATATAAATAATTTTTTTTTAAAGCTTATATGTATATGTAACAGTCAGAAGTTTATTTTTCAAAATCTTTTTCAGATGTATCTATATACATAATGATATCTTTTAATGTAATTTAAATCTTAATTATTTTCAAAACTTTCATATTCATTTAATTATTAATAACTTCATTCTTAACTGCTTTTGTATAATACTTTAAAAAGAAAGATGAAACAGGCATAATGGTGCAATAATATCATGCAACTGGTCTCTATTAGAAAAGTTCATATATAAAATGAACATAATATATGCATGACCTTAAAAAAATTCATATTTAAAGTTTGATCATTTGGATGGACATGAACTTTAATCTAAATTATGTAACTAAAATTAAATATCTCTATTGAACCAGGGAGACGACAAGTATAAAATAAAAATTAATGAAATGAGACAGGTTGTTGAAGCAATTAGTTTATTGGCTTTTCTTTACCATTTTAAATACTTAGATTAAAATAACATTTAATAATAATGCAATAAGTGACATTTGGACAAAGTAGAAAAAAATTCATTTAGCAAGCAGTTTCATTTCATGTTAAATCTAATTTTAAAGAAAAGAACTTAAAAATTAAATTACTACCTATGTATATTAAAATTAAACAATTCTTTTTACTTACAAGTATATTTCATTCCACTGGGAAATACAGCCAATTCCAAAAACACTAATGCATCCCGAATAGAAATAGGAACATCACTAGATATATCACTATCGGGACACTGGCATAAATCAACCACAAAAACATTATTCCTCTCTTCATAAATCTAAGAAATGAAGTTTTCAAAAACTTTCATACTTCATATTAGATAGAAACGTTATAAAAATATGTATGTAAGAGTTATTATTAAAGATTCTTACTTGCATTATAACGATTTTCTCATCAACAAAGTTTGCAAATACTCTTATAGACTCTACACACCATTTATCCTGGGGGAAAAAAAGAAATGTAAAAAAAAAAAAAAAAAAAAACATATTTAAGATATCTCAATTCAGTGGCTGTTATATACACTTATAGGTACTAATGCAAATTCTTCATTTAAGGATATCATGTTTGATACATTATAATTAAAGAAATGTGCATTTCCAATATACAGAGTAATTCAAAACTTATTCAAATTTTTTGAGGAAGTAGGGAATATCCCAGGTAATATTTATTACAATGCATGATTTAAGGAAGTTCAGTTTGCAAAATTATTAAAAGTTTCCCTACAATATCTGAAAACTATGAAAAGGCAATTGAAGCTTTAAAGAAGATTTGAGAGGAAAGAATTGTTGATAGAGTTTTATGTTAGAGAGATATTAGCTGATAAATTAAATCCAGTTTGAGATCTGTAGAGTCAATAGGACTAAAACATGAAAGGTTTGAAGCCATTTTATTCCTTCTCGTTCAATCATTTATTTCTGATAAAGTTGAAGAGAGTTTGGCTTTGAAATACAATGACATCATTAACTGAAAAGGAATTAACAAGTGATTTTGGGAAAAAACTTAAAAATTTACTTTTTAAAACGTGAAGTAGAAGATTCAGAAATGGAATGAAATTTGAATTCAATAATGGTAATTTGAAGAGTAAGAAAAAACAAAGTTTAAATGTGACAGTGGTCACTACAAGTAATTTAATTTTTATATGACATGACAAAAAGACAGTTTCATTGTGAGACAAATCTCGTAAAAGTAAAGATTGCTTCTTAGCATAAAATTGGTCTTTAAACAAGGAAAAAGAGCTATACGTAATAAGAAGGTGTATTATGATTGTTTCAAGGGGAGTCACAAATTAAGGGAATGTAAATCAAAAATCAATTGTATGATTTGCTTTAAACAGCACCATATATTCATGTTTTTTGAATTATTTATAATTAAGAGTGATTTCAATAAATAAGACAATCAACTCAAGCAAAGCATTGATTACCAAATAATGCTCTAAAGCTGTATTACTTCAGACTATATTTGTAAATATTGTCCCAGTATTGATTGAAAGTGATTCTCAGAATTCACATATATTGGAAAAGTTAACCGAAGAACTAGGACTTAAACCTGTAAGTCAGAGAAGTTTCGCTAACTCATTGTTTGGTGATGTTAAAACACAAGTGAAAGATCATTTACTGTATAAAATTAAGCTTAAGTCGCTAAATGGTAAATATTCTCTGGATATACAGAATTGGGATCAGTTATCTATTTATGGATAAATTTCTAGATTCAAAAGAGGATTGGGAAATAAAGAATCAAAGAAGAGAGAATCTGGATAGCAGAATATGGAGAAGTTTCTGATGAAAAAGAATTGTAGATTAAAGAACTTTTGTGGGAAACTTTTCACTAGGTATATACAAAAATTTGAATGAGGTTTAACTGTGTATAGCACTTACTTAGATTGGGTCTTAATGGGTAACACATCAAATAATCTTAAAAGCACATTATAGTGAAACATTACAGAAAGTTTCACAATACTGACACATAATGAAAAAATAGAGCACTTTTAGAGGTCAAAGAATCTACTGAGAAAATATCCATAGAAGAAATGGTAAAATTCTTTAATGATGCTTTATCCCCTGAACTTGATGATTGTATTGGGTTGTTCGGAAAGTAATTTCGTTTTTTCCCGTCAGAGGACTTAATTACGTTTTTTCGAAACCAACTTCACACTTAAGCCGCATAACCATTATATGTCTTGAGAGCTGATATTGCAAGGCTTGTGTGTGAAAAAGTTCTATTAATTCTACGCAGTAGTTTTTGGTTGGTGCCCTTTTAAATATGGAGAGCAATAAGCAGCATTTTCGTCATATTTTACTTTTTTACTTCAGAAAAGGTAAAAATGCTGTCCAAGCGAGAAAAAAATTGACGGATGTGTATGGAGAAGGCGTGTTAACAGTACGCCAGTGCCAGAACTGGTTTGCAAAATTTCGATCCGGCAATTTTGATGTCGAAGCTGCACCACGGTCTGGAAGGCCGGTCGAAGCTGACAAAGATGCGATAAAGGCATTAGTTGATGCAAATCGGCGAATAACCACACGAGAGATCGGTGAGAGATTAAATTTGTCGAATTCGACTGTTTATGGCCATTTGAAAGGCATTTTGGAAAGGAAATTTGTGTCGTCGCGTTGACGCGTGTGATTCGCTCCTCATACGTCAAGAAAATGATCCATTTTTGAAGCGGATTATTACTGGGGATGAAAAATGGGTTGTATACAACAATGTTAAACGCAAGAGGTCATGGAGCAGAAAAGATGAACCGGCTCAAAGCGTGTCAAAAGCCAACATTCACCAAAAAAAGGTGATGCTCTCCGTTTGGTGGGATGTCAAAGGAATCGTTTTTTTTTAAGCTTTTGCCGGACAATACAACGATTAATTCAGAAGTCTATTGTCATCAACTGGACAAATTGAATGATTCACTTAAAGAGAAGAGGCCCGAATTAATCAACAGGAAGGGTGTAGTGTTCCACCAGGATAATGCGAGACCTCACACAAGTTTGGTCACTCGCCAAAAACTTTTACAGCTTGAATGGGACGTACTGCAACATCCACCATATTCTCCAGATCTGGCGCCTTCCGACTACTATTTGTTCCGGTCCCTGCAAAATTTTTTGGATGGCAAAACCTTTACCTCAAATGAAGATGTCAAAAACCACCTGAACCAGTTTTTTGCCAGCAAGGACCAAAACTTTTATGAGAGGGGAATTATGTTACTGCCAGAAAGATGGCAAAAGGTATTGGACCAGAATGGCCAATATATAATTTAATAAAATATTTATTCATTATACGAAAACTGTCTTTCATGTTCCCCCAAAAAAACGAAATGACTTTCCGAACAACCCAATAATATGGTGAAATTACTCTGGACTGACAATTCTAGTCTTCCTGATAATAAGAACATAGCAGAAAAAGATTACTAGTCAGAACTTAAAAATTGATTTTGCCAGGAAAATATTCAGATTACAATTCAGTTCTTGAAAGTTGGGAAGATCATTGAATAGATTTTGAATAATGGAAGAAAAGGAAGGTGTCAGTAGCTTCCTCATTGTGGAGTTTTAAAAGAATGCTCAGCAATGTCACTCAGATCAGTATTTGATGTTGCATGTAAAGAAAAGATGAAATTTTCTCTCGTCCAATATCTAGAAAAGAGAATGAATGTTTTAAATACAATTCCTTCAATACTGATGAGCTTTATAGAAAAGAAGGAATAATTTCTAACATAAAGAAAGCATCCTTGCAGATATCTATTCATCCAGAAAACAGAGATCTTTTAAGGTTTTTCTGGTGGAAAGATTATAAGAAAAGAAAAATGAAGATTTATCCTACATTTTTGGATTGAACTGTAGACCGTTTCTGCTCGGAGTTGTAATCAATAACCTTGTAGAAATTTGTCCTCAAGAATATTGTGTAATTATCGAAGTTTTGAAACAATGTTTCTATGTGGACGATTGTATAGTTTCTGTTGATTCAGAAGAACTCTGAGTTTGTAAATGAAGTCACAGAATTGATGAAATTACAAAGTTTTGAACTTAGAGGATGCGAAAATACTTCAAAGCATGTTGATTCAGGCTTATCTCATGCTGTAGAACTTTTATGGAACCGAAAAGAAGATCTACTTTTTTGTGACATTAGATATATCAACATTGCATGTGAAACTATGTCCAGAAGGAATGTGATATCTTCCATCTTTAAAGTTTTTTATCCTGTTGGGTTCACATGCCTAGTAACTATTTTTCTGAAATTATTGTTGAAAGATAAATGGTGAAAAGAGTAAGGTTGGGATGAATGACTACTCATGCATGCAGAGAATTATTTATGCTAAAGAACTTGGCTCATCTAAATGACATAAAAAGTTCCCAATGTATAATCCCCATAGAATTTAGGATATTACAGCAAGCAAAAATTTCATGACAGCAGATCATCAAACTATGTAAGTGTAATTTATTTGAGAAGAGAAGGTAAAGACAGAGTGAGCCTCTAATTGCTACAAATTAAATCAATAGTTGCTCCTTTATGGGAAAACAACAATGGCTTGATTAGAATTGCTCACTTGCTGCATAGGTGCCAGTCTAGCTTATACAATAAAAGAGAGAATGACTTTGGAAGCAGTACCAAGATTTTTGTAACAGATTTGATGATTGTTCTCTATTGAATCAAGAAAGAAAACAGGGAAACATTTGTCAACAATAGAGCAAAAGAGATTAACACTTATTTACAGCAGACATGTGGTGGCATGTTCCTGGGCAATGTAATCTCATCTCTCTTACTTCAAGAGGCTGAATCTTCAAGATACTTTTGGATTCAAAATAGTGGGAGCCACAGCAAGAGACTTCTTGTAAAAGATTCCGAAATACAAATTACAAAAAAGAAAAGGAAGGAAGTGACATTGGTCAATATTTTCTTCACAGAAACCAGTTTGCTATTTGCATTGATTTTCAAAATATTTATGAATACTGAGAATAGTAACATGGATTCTTCAATTTGGTTACAATAGCAGAAATCACAACAGCAGGCAAGGAAAGCATTATGTGAATAAAATTCAAACTGCAGTGAAAAAGCTTTTAATATTTATACAGGGAAGTTTTGATGACAAAGTTTCATAAAATAAATTGAAAAGTCTGAATGATTTTACTAGCAATGAAGATTTAAAGAGACTGAACATAAAAATAGTGAGGAGGGAAGATTATGAAAATTTTAGATGTCCTATTGTTTTGCCATTCATTCATATACTTGTGGAACAAATGATCTTCAAAATCATACAAATTCCTACTACAGTGAAACATTGATTGTTCTACTGAATCCACAATAGCATTTTTGGATTTTATAAGGCAGAAAGGTTGCTCAGAGTCATAAACCAAAACATTTGCATATACACTTTGAAGGAAATTAAAATTTTAACTATTAATTGGATTCTTATTAATTTAAAATCTTAATTTGAAATTATGATTCATTTATAAATTTTTCTCTTTTCAATAGAATTATAAAATTATATTATTCATAGGCAATATTATTCACAATGCTTTAACAATCCATAGAATGTTAATTGGTCATATTGCAATTACATGATACCGTTAAAAATTAAATTATTCTCCGAAGATATAAAGAAAGGTTTAAAACTTCAGCTGAATTTTGAAAATATTATTGAACTGAAACTGGAAAGCCTTCAGAATCCTTTTTTCTTTTTTCTTTCTTTCTTTCTTTTTTTTTTTTTTGAAAAATTAATTATAGTAAATTTTGTATACATTGCAAGTAAAATATTACCTTCTTTGCAGGCTCAATATCAGCAAGACTACATTCTTTAGCTATGCCTGGAAGACTCAAAAATCTAGGTTGTATGTTTTTCACTCTACAAATAAAGAGAAAAAAACTAATCAAATCAAAACAAAAAAAATCTTACAAGTTTTTACTGTTTTACTATAGACATTAAAATAGCAAAAGCCACAAATAAATTTTTATCTAAGAAACATTCAACTTGTAACGTAATTATAAAAATAAAATTTGTTACTTATTATTATAAAAATTATTTTGCAAAAAATTTCAAAACAGAAATTTTAATATTAAAGGTTTTTACTACAGACAATTTTGTTTATTTTTATGACATAAAAATAAAATGTTTGAAAATACTTTTTACTTTGATTTTAGTGTTTGAGATTTTTCTTGCTTTTGATTTTTTTAAAAAAAATTTCACCTCTACAGAACAATATTTTATTTTACTTATTTTTTTATAGAAAGGAATAATAAAGTTTGAAATGTATGCTTCTTAATCTTATACTTAATTTCAACTTGAAATGAATAATTAATTAATTAATTAATTAAATAAATAAAAAAAGAATTTAGAATTAATAATTATCATGTATGAAACTAATTTCCTCTGGGGCCAATTTTTCCAAACTTCCAATTTTATAAATGTAAATATATATGTAAAACACTCATTACACAGAGATTTTTTTAAAGCTCAAAATGTAGATACCTAATTCAAGGTTTTCTTCTAATTTACAAACTCCATATAGCAAAGTTGATAAAAGTTGAAATTTAAATAGCTTGTCTCTAGTTTAATATAATTTAATCAAAAACTCTCTCTCTTCTGAACGAATATGAGAAGGCAAACAATGATTATTGCCAAAATTTTATTAGGAATGAACAGTTTCCAATATTTTTTTTAAAAAAATGAAGCAGGCAGAGGAAATAAAAAGAATCTAATGAAATTCAAAATATCAATGCAACTTACTGAGATAATGAAACAATGTCTATATTCCCATAATCTATAAAATACACCAAAGCTCTTGGTTCTCTTTTTTTTACAACTATCTTTCCATTCTCAGTCTTTACAGGTGATTTAGATCCAAAAGTTTTCTGATTTACATTATCTCCATCTTTATAAATAGATTTGATTCGACCTCTGTACCACATTTTATCTTTACTATATTGAATTAAATATAAACTACCTGTACAGGAAGAAAAAAAAATTTTTTTTTTAACATTTAAAACAATTTATAAAAAATTGTTATCTTGATGGTAAATCTCTAATTTAAGATCTAATTAATATTATACATTTCATACAGGAAAAATATAAAAACTTTTTAAAGGAACAACTAAAAAATAGGTAACAATATAAAAATCAATGCTCCTGTGTATTATCAAATCATAATTAGTTTCACATTTTTTATCATGTCAAAGCATGATGTCAATTTGGGAATGAGGTTTGTGGCTTCAACAAAAATCCATAGACGAAAAAAAAAATCATAAGTGAAAAATTGAAATTTTGTTATTTGCATGAGCATCTCAAAAAATGAGCTTTTAATAATGCATTGCCCTTACATTTGTAAAAGCTCCGATTTAAAAAAATGAGTTAATGACAACAGCAATTAAAACCTAGAAAAATTGTAATTTTGAGCCTACGATTATATGAAATAAAATAAATAGGAAATTTAAAAAATAACAACAATAAATGAAGGATAAAGCATTTTGGATTGTTTGCAATACTAAAGTTAATAACTCAATGAAACAATTAAAATGAATAAAAATATAATTTAACTTGCACAAGCATGTGGTGCTTGGCCGTTCAAGAAATGATGTTCTGACATGATACATTGAAATATGCATAGCAGATTTCCTTTTAATCTTTATTTATTTATTTTTCATTTTGTTTGTTAAAGAAAGTGTACCATTCTTGATTTTTTTCAAAATAAATCAAAATATAAAATCATTATTAATGTTAATTTAAAAACAAAATATTCATTGGACTATCAATCTTTTCCTTGTTGATTAACTATTTCAAAGCTATATTTATATTTTTCAACACATAGGAAATTATAAAAATAATTGCACATTTCAAAGTTACTCTCAAAGCAGAATAAAAAATAAAAGCAAATTTAAAGTTTTCAAACTTTTTTTTATATAAAAGTGTGCTGAACATTTCAAAAACTTACTAATATTATTTATTTATTCATAAATACTAAATATGAATAAATCAAGAGAAAAATATTTTAAAAAAACATATGGATGTAAAATTATTTAATAAGAAATTTTTTGGAAATTCTAATAAGAATTTATCTTACAAAATACAAACTATCTGGTTTAAAATTCAACACAGTAAACAAGAGTAATATAAAAAAATTTCTATTAAAATAATTTCCACCAAGCCAAAACATAATTCACAATTCAACAGAGAACAATTTTAAATCAAAATTACTCTACAATCAATTAGCCAATTAATGATATGAGAAAGAATAAAATTGATATTGAGAGGCTATTAGACAAATAAGCAAATAATGATTCACATTTCTGTTACAAATATTGATAAAATATTCAATTATTTTTTTACAATTTCTTCAGTTAAACACTAATCCTCCCAGTTAAAATCTTCTAAATTCAAAGACATAAAAATTACAGTTATAAAAATAAATAAATAAAGTGAAGAAAAACATATTATAAGGTACAAAAGAAAAGAAAATGATAAAAATATTCATATATCTTTGGCACAAATTTAATTCATAAAAACATATATTTATACCAAATTTTTGATAGCCTGCCCAAATTCATTTGGTCCATAAGCTGGTTAAAATTTCCAACTTGCAAGTTTTTTTTTTAAACTTAAATAAAAGCAACACTTTTATTTCTTAATATTAAATATAAAAATTGAAACTTTAAAGTATATTTAGAATAATATTACAATTTAGCCTCATAAATTATTAACCACTTGTGAGGGAAAGACTTTCTTTCATATTGAAAGGTTTCCATCACAAAATTGCCATTGATATGTACACATCATTCAAGTATTTACCAGAAATAAAAGTATTTATAATACGCTGTAGCGAGATTGTTTTTCAGAAACCAGTTTACATGATCCCAGTTGTATGTCAAAAATAAATTCATTAAGAATATATAAATCATTTTCTTATTTCAATAAGTTATTGAATGCCATGTGTTGCCTTGCTGCAAATGATATGGACTGTTTGACAAGCAGATCTGGGAATCTTTTCTCAGTGCAAGTGGTTAAGTGATTTATAATAAGAAATAAATCAATATCATACAATTACATATAAAATGGGACAATTTTCAAACAAATAAATTTACCTGGTTCTAATTCAGTAGCTTTAAATTTTTTAGATTCATAGCTCTTACACCATTTATTAATTGCATCAGACATTGTTTTCAGTTTGTGCAATTCACTAAAGCGTTGAATAAAAAAACTTGATGGATCTGTGATATGAGATACTAGAACTTTTTCTGGTTGCACTACAAATAAAAATAAAATATTTTAAAATTAGACAATACAAAAAAATTACTCGGAGATGCCCTGTGTCTTTAGATTCAAAATATTTTACAATGCCCAAAATTGCAATAAAAATATTATTTTTAATACACAACATTGAAAATAATTTATTGCTTACTAAAAATTCAACATTTTAGTAATTAGTTAACATTTTTAATAATCAGATAAATACATATTTATAATTTGATTTCACACATTTTTCTATACTAAGAAGTATGGCTTACAATATCTCACATCTTCATTTTTTATTTATTTACACAATAGTAAGATTTTTATACAAATTATCAATTGAAAAGGATCAAAATTTAATATATTTCCTTCACAAACTATACAGGAAGCATTAATGAAATAATTATGAGGAGGGAGAGAAAGCAAAGCTCAGAAATATTTCCTTAAATAGGAAGTAGAAATTTATGCCAGAGAAATCAAATAATTTTAAACATAGGATAGAAAGGAATGATTAGAATATTTATTAAATGCAACAGGATGCATAGTGAGAAACTACCTCAAAAATTAAGTACTTTTGAGCAGCTCAGCCAAAAAATAAAGCACCTTAGAACATGTTTGCATATGCAAGCCCGCGTATCTTCTATGCCTAGGTTATTCTATGTTTTATAATAATGCAGTTTTATCAAAAACAATTTAATAAATTCCTTTTAAATGCTTACTTTTTGAATTTTAATATTTATTTCTGTATCTACATAATATTTGTTCAATGTTTTCTTTTGTAAAAAAAAATCATGTCAATTTTGGTTTTGACAAAAACAAAAAAAGATAATAGAAAAAACTATCAATAACAAAAATTTATGAATTTTTTATAAGATTAACAATTACGCTCTGTGACATTTTTTCAGTATTTCTTAAAATAACTAGCTATGAGTTTATTTAGATGGATATATCGTTTATATATCATTATGAATCATTATAAATGATTTCCTTTATGTAGAAGCAAGCTTGATCAATCAGTTTGGTATTTGATTTTTATATATGTAATGATAATCTGAATAAAATGTGTAAATTTCCTCTTGAATTAACTTACTACATTTAGAAATTTTAGTTCCAATCTAAGAAAATTTAGAATTAAGCAATCCAGAATGGTTACATCGCAAGACTGGCAACATTGATACAAAATTGATGATAGACAATTCCATAATGTAAATAAATTTCTAAATCTTTCAATAGAAAAGAATAGCAGTATTTAAATAAAGTTATTTTTAAAATGTTCATAAAAAAGGCAGCAAAAAAAGAATTTAAGAGACTAAATAACATCAATTAAATGACAAAGTTTGTTTTAAAAAAAGGGAGGGGCAAACTCTTTCTACCCCCTTTTTAAAAAGAGGCAAAAAACGAAAATCTTTAAGATGTTTATTAAAATATATACTTAATTTTTTAGTGATAGCTTAAGAAATAAATTATCCAGTTCTTGAACTAAAATCATAAGCTGTATTTTTACCCATTCTTTAAATAATGGAGTTCAATATTATATATATATATATATATATATATATATATATATATATATATATATATCGTATTTTGGAGCATTGACACAACTACAAAATAATGAATAAATTACTTATTTTCTATTCAGGAACTGCAGAACATAATAAGAAATTATTATATCAAATTTGAAAAAAAAGTGCACATTAGATTTTAATTTATGAGATTTTTCATAAGGAAATTAAAAAAAAAGGTAAGAATTTGTGAAAATAGCATCCAAAGATATAAACTAGCATTAAAAGTAAATGGGAGTATAAAAATCAGTGCAACTTTAAAAAAAAAATGAACTTAGACACAAAATACTAATGGTTATATTTATATTAATGGTTATTTATATATATAACCTTGTTTAAACATTAAGAATGTGAAATTAAAAAAAAATCATAATCACGCTAAATTTTCAAATCATGGAGACGTTTAAAATGTACACTGTGTAAGATATCCCAATTACTGAAAACTTATTATTCAAATTAAAACTTTATTATACTAGATTTTATGCAATTGACTAACATAATTATAAGTTGCCATTAATTGCAATCCCATATAGTACATTAAAATCCTTCTAATTAGTCATTCCAGAGACTGTTATAAATGTAACAAGATATTAATGAAAATTATTATCAAAATGTAACATATTAAAGAGTTTTTAATTCCTTTTTGTACTAGATTTTAACATACATGGAATATCTCTTTGGAGTACCAATTTTAGTCTTATTCTTATTTTCCATTGATTGGATCAATATGCATATTTATCTTTAACAATACATAAAAGGTTAAAGATACATTCATCAGATATAACTTAAATAAACTCTTGAACATCTCAAATATTAAAAATTCTTTAGAGTTACAGAAATTTCTTTTTAAAAAATTCTCAAACATCTTTAAAGTTTCAACAAGTGTGATGCATTATATTTTTCGTACTGTCCCTTATGAAAAACTATTCTGGTATTTCTATAAAGGATAATACATATCGTTGAATAAGTAGCAGATAAAAGAGCTAACCAGTGGTTATCTTAATATGTATTAAAATCCATGGATCCTTGAATTTCTATTTTCTTTTTTAATACAGCTTATAAACAAGCTTTTATGATTATTCTTTTGTATTATCATATCCACTATATAAAGAATAAAAAAGCATTCTTTACACTTTTTAAGAAATAATCAAGTAATTTTCAAAGATTTATTTTCAAAATTAAGCACTTTTCATGATGCTATGCACTTTTTTCAAAATTATATATATATATATATATATATATATATAATTTTTTAAAAAAAGTTCAATTCAGTAACTCTTACACTACTTTAAAATAGTAATTCTGTAGTCTTAAGATAAGGGATAAAAAGAAATATAATAAAAACTTTTGATAAAGAAAAAAGGTTTCAGAATACATTTATAAATATAAACGAATTAAAGACTTAAATTAAAATTAAAATTAAAGTAGGTTCAAAGGAAAAAGTTTTTTTTCTCTTATTTTTATGAGAGTAAATGTTATCATTAATTTGTTATTACATGAATAGTTTCTTGCCAATCAAATTAGGACTAAACTTTAAATAAATTCAATTTAAATTAGAAGCTATATTATAATATTAACATAAAATAAGGAATATAAATAAATATTCCTTAGGAATATAAATAATATATAATATAATTCCATAGGAATATAAATAAACAAAAATTTAGTAGCAAAATGAATATGAAAAGGAAAATTACTTCTTGCATAATCTCTGTATTTAAAGGATGTCTGAAAACTGGAATGTTCTGTATGTGCTGATAAACTATCTTCAGAAAAAGTATCAAATGAATCAGAGACTGATTCAGTATCAACAGAAACTGAAAATACAGGAAAAACTTAAACTGTTATAAAATTAAAAAGTAAAATCATTGGTATAGACATGAAAGCAAATTTTAAAGAGTTGAACAATTCAAGACATAAATAGTGAAAATTCATTCCAGCATGATTCATTTAACTGAAACACAAATAAGATCAAAAATTTTGATTAATGACAAATATTCCTTATATTGTAGCTGTGTGAAATTAAGTTAGAATGACAACATTAATCAATTGTTGTAATAATTTCTTGTTCACAAAAATGACAGATGAATAAGAATACTTCGTATAATAATATATATATATATATATATATATTGATTATCTTCCTTTCAAATAAGAACTTTCCAAGCTTTTGATTCTATGATCTATTAAAAAAATTAAATATTTCTTTGAGTTTCTATATAGAAACTTCATTAGCTTTAATAATTGTTTATAATAAAAATATAGAATTTAGGCAGTTGTAAAAATATATTTTATAAGACAAATCTTTTGAGAATATGTTAATACTTATCATGTTTATTGACTAATATAAAACATTATTTGAACAAGAATAGTAAAATTGACAGAGAGCGCAAAATCAGATATCAGCCGAAAATTATAATGAATGTAGAAATGTAATAAATAGACAACATGTCAATACCTTTTAATTTAGACATAAAACTTTCTGGGATGTTGGTATCAAAATTTTCAGGTAGATCACTGCTTGGAAGGAGTGCAAACCTAAAATATTTGAAGGTAACTTTGAATTGTAAAATAATAATATCAACAATAATTATTATTATAATATCAATAAATTATTAGGATTATAACAGTTTAATATCTATTAAGAAAATGAATAAAATAATTTAGTTGATTATAATTTAGGCATATGTAATATATAAAATCCCATTTTGATGCCTTTACAGATATGGTCATAAATCTGCAACTGACCCAGTGCAGGACCATCCCTGCTATAAATTGTCAGTAAAATGAACAGACATCAAAGAATCCTTGAAAAACACAAAAGAGGGGAAAGGAAAATGTGCCAGCCTCAAGACACGAACAGGTTGTCAAAGCACTGCTTTAAGAGAATATGGTACAAATAAACAGAGAGAGAATGAACCAAATTTAATTCATTAAAAATGACGGTATCATTTTAAAGTGTGCTAGTAAATAAATATATAGAAATTCTAATACCATACAATACAGCCAAAATAAAAGGCACATGAAATTGAAAAATTGTTCAAATTTTGAATATGAGGTACTATGTCATGGTCTTATTCTTAGATAACTTTAAAAAATAAAAGCTGCCAGTGAGCAAGTGGTAATGAATTAAGAGATTTTATCATGATTTTCCAACCATCACTCCATTCAGAATGTAAAGTAAAGTAGTGTTTTGAGAATTCTGCCAAAAATGGAAGTTGGTAAAGCCAATTTATAAATACAGGTTGCATTGACCATCCAAAACTTTCATATAAAATAAATATTTTTCAAAATTTAGCATAATGGTCATGACTGGAATATGCAATTTTGATTTTTTTTTCCCTCACAAAAAATGCACAGTGAAGTAAAAGTTTCTGAATTTATTATTATTCTTTTTTGAAAGATAAATACAGTCTGGTAGCCATTGATGATATATCTAGTGATAATGGGCTTTAATTTAGATTTAAAAGCTGTTAATTTCTTACAGAAATCTTTGAATTTTGAAAGAAATGAACAATATCAAAGAAATAAATATGTGGTCCTCATTCTTCTTTTTACCTTTTTTTAATTCTCCTTGATATGAAATAAATAAATCCAAAAAGCTCACAACATACAAGAAACAGAACAAAATCCAAACTAATTATTTCAAGTAAAATTAATACAAAGACAAAATTTCAATACAGTTTATTTTAATTTCATTTTAACAATTTCATTACTAACCATGTATTAAAAAGTTCCAATTAAAAAATGATAAATTATTTTTAACTTTATAAACTCAAAATTAATTTTTTAAATTCATATAAGAACTTTTTTTCTTTGTCAGAAGTCTGATAAAAATGATACTTGAATAATAATATAAGTTGAATTTAAAAAATTACTTTAATTCCAAAAATTCCAACTAAAATATGTTGACCTATTGAATTCCTGATTTCATTTGAGAAATCCAGGTGAACTTCGAAAG
The DNA here is from genome assembly GCA_026289955.1 of Argiope argentata. NCBI lineage: Eukaryota > Metazoa > Arthropoda > Arachnida > Araneae > Araneidae > Argiope > Argiope argentata. Next base: position 590,694 of record JAOUZG010038425.1, on the reverse strand, counting down.
ACAAAATTATTGACAGAGCTTTTTCAGAATTTTTGCATTCAATTGCATAGTTTTTATAAACATAAAATTTGCAGAAGTCTTGAACTTTATTGAAAAATACAGATTGATAGATCAATTAGTTATATTAAAATTCAATTTTAAAAGCACAATGAAAGCAGTACGGCAAATCTCACAATTTTGAATTATGATTAGATGATTAAGATATCGGAACCAAAAAGAGATTTTCAAAGTTTCCATATAACTTCATAAAAGCTCCACATTTCTAACAAGAAGAGGGCACAAGGTTGAAATCCGAGATTGAGATGAGATTTAGTATAATTATAGAATACATTTAAAATGTTCATTCATGAAAATACTTAAACTCAATGGCCAGTCAATTTCGAGAAAATGGCCCTCAAATGTTTGGTAAAGCTTATATACTGGTAACTCCCATCCAGATGGCCCCAATGGCATAATTTTCTAGATAACCGACTCCTATGCAGAAGATAAGGGGTTCTCTCTCTCTTTTTTAAAAAATAATTCTTATTTACTTTAAAATTAAAAAATACTTTTAAATAATTTTTTTTTTGTTTTTTTAGTTCAAAAAATATTTGTTATTTAAGTACATAATAATAAAATTTAAATTAAAAAAAAAAGTTATACAGATGCATTTTTTAAAAATTATCAAATTTAATTAACTATTTGCGGATAATTTTAATTAATATGCTACTTATTTTTTTGTAAGAATAAATGTTTATCATCTTAATACTGCAATTGTAATTTAATTTTCAAAAAATAGTATTAAACATAACATAAATGGTTATTATAAATTATAAATGCATCGTAAAAAAATTATCCAATATACATTTATTTTTGATTATATACAAGAATCCAAATAACAACTATGATTTAAAAAAATTGGATACAAAATATATTTTGACATCTTGTACAACTGATAAATGATGATTGTTCACACAACCAAGGTTTTTTAAAGAGATATATGGGAAATCAAGTTTAATTTACATTTAAAAATATCTCACTTTCATCAGAAAGTTGGGTAGCAAACCATGGATACCATATCATCTTATTAAAAATTGTTGATGACAATTGATTACATTTTTACACTATCGCATCAGGGATTTATTTCTTGATCATATTCCATTAAATAGGAGTTTTGTATGTGCTTAATATGCTTTGAACCATCTGCCTACGAATTCAGTATCCCTGTTTCCTACTATTTCTTTCGATTACTGTAATTGGGGGCATTAGCTTACATATTTTACAAATATCAGCTGCTCTCCAATTTTTGATATAAATGCAGATCTATTCAGTTAGAATTAATAATTTATTATAGTTAAAATCCAAGAATTTGTAAATTAATTGTTTGAAAAGGATGCAAGCAAGTTAAATTATCTGTAGCCATTAATATTATATTTTTTTATTATTTTTCCTTTAAGCCTTAAATTATAATTTAAATATTAAAAGAATAAACATTCATCCTTGCATAAAAATAAGTGGCATATTAAATAAAATTATCTGTAAATAGTTAATTAAATTTAAATAATCTAATATTTTAAAAACTCATCAGTATTCATAATTTTTTAAAAATTTTATTATGTGTTTTGATAATAAATATTTATTTTTGGGTAAAAAAAAATTTAAAGTATTTGTACATTGAATAAGAATTATAAAAAAAGAAGAAAATTACCAGCCAGGTTCAACCCCCTGACCTTCCTAATACGAGTTGGTTATTTAGAAAATCACGCCATTGGGACCATCCGGATGCATATGAAGTTATCAGTATATAAGCTTTACCAAAATTTTGAGAATCATTTTCCAGAAATTGACTGGCCATTGCGTTTTAATATTTTCATGAATAAGCATTCTAAATGTATACTATCATTTTACTAAACCTCATCTTGATCCTAGATTTCAACCCCATGCCCTCCTCTTGTAAGCTAACCAGTAAAGCATTTATCTACAGTAAATTTTTTTTAATTTAATGACTATTTCAAAAAATTTTAAGAAATTACTTTTAACAGTAAATACTCATTTTATAAAATTACTTTAACTTTCTTAGAGCTAAACAATTTTGTTGTAAAAAAAATTCAGCACCTTATAATGAGATTTAAAAGTACAATATAATTTTGCGAAACAAAGAAAAGTGCAAATAAATAAGCTTTAACTGCTTTAGATTAAAGAGAAAGAACCATTGTGACTTAATAATTCAAAACAGAAATGAATAAACGGTACAATAGGGAAATAAATAAATTATTGAAAAAAATCCTTAATTTTTAGAAACTCAGTTAAAATATTCCATTTGTGACAAATATACTTTTAAAAAGATTAGTGAACATTAGGTTTAAAAATAAATAATACATATAATAGAATATTTTCATATGCTGTATGGCATACCTAGGTTTCACTTCGAATTGGATTTTTCCAATCTGCTTGATTCTTTCTTCAAAATCTGAATCTAAATCAAGACTGTCAGAAAAGAAGAAATATATATACATATATGTATATAAAACTCAATTTTAACATACAATAATATTTACAATAATAACTAGTCAGAATTAGAATAAGAATTTTTTATATATAATTTTAAAAATAAAATTTGTGATTTCAAAAGTTTTACAAAGAGCTTAAATAACAAGCCTAATTCACATTAGTTTTTTCAAAGAACATCGGGGTTTAAACTTAAGAGGGGGGAGACAAAAAAGAAAAGGAATGAGAGCATTCATGCCCAAATGACAGCCTCCTGCCTTCCATTTAAACGAAAAGTAAGTAAATAAGAGAAATATTTGTACCCATCAATACTAATCTTATACACTGAAGTGACAAAAGTCATGGGATGACTGTTAATATCGTGTCGGTCCTCCTTTTGCCCGGCGAAATGCAACAACTCGACGTGTCGTGGAGTCCACAAGTCGTTGGAAGTCCTCTGCAGGAATATTGAGCCCTGCTGTCTGTATAGACGTCCATAATTGTGAAAGTGTGGATGGTGCAGGAGTTTGGGCACGAACGGTCCTTTCCATGATGTCCCATAAATGCTCGATGGCATTCGGGCGATCTAGGTGGCCAGATCATGCGCTGGAATTGTCCGGAATGTTCTTCAAACCAATCGCGAACAGTTCTGGCCCGGTGACATGGCGCATTGTCATCCATAAAAATCCCATCGTTGTCTGGGTATGTGAAGTCCATGAATCGCTGCAAGTGAGCTGCAAGCAGCTGAACATAACCATTTCCAGTCAATGATCGGTTCAGTTGCACCAGAAGACCGAGTCCATGCCATGTAAAGACAGCCCACATCATTACGCAGCCACCACCAGCTTGAACAGTGCCTTGCTGACAGTTTGGGTCCATGGCTTCGTAGGGTCTGCGCCACACTCGAACTCTACCATCAGCTCGTAACAACTGAAATCGTGACTCATCTGACCACGCCACGGTTTTCCACTGGTCTAGGGAAGAGTCGATATGCTCACGAGCCCAGGAGAGTCGCTGCAGGCGATGTCGTGCTGTCAGTAAAGGCACTTGAGTCGGTCTTCTACTGTCATAGCCCAAGGAAGACAAATTTCGCCGCACAGTCCTATCGGACACGTCCCTCGTACGTCCAACATTGATTCCTGCAGTTATTTGACGAAGTGTTGCGTGTCTATAAACATTGACCATTCTACACAGACGTCGGCAGTCTCGGTCGTTAAGTGCAAGTGGTCGCCTACTGCGCTGTCCATGATGGGATGTGATGCCTGAAATTTCATACTCTCGGCACACTCTTGATTCTGTGGATCTCGGAATGTTGAATTCACCAACGATATCCGCAATGGAATGACCCATGCGTCTAGCTCCAACTAACATTCCACGTTCAAAGTCTGTTATTTCTCGTCGTGCCGCCATAAATCACGAAAAACCTGTTCACATGAATAACTTGAACACAAATGAAAGCTCTGGAAAACGAACTGCGCATTGATACTTTATCGTTGCGATACTACTGCCATCTGTATATTTGCATATTGCTATCCCATGACTTTTGTCACTTCAGTGTATACCCAGCATTACTCAGAATGGAAATATTTTTATGCGTTTGATGGTAAAAAATTATCTATTAATTTAACCTTCATCAAACCTTCTTTAAACCAGTATTTAAAAGAAAATTTGTTATAATAATTTATTGTTATATTCATCAAATATCAAATTAGTTACTTATGAAAATGTGCTATTATATTTTGTATTTTTATTTTAAAATCTTAATATAAGAATTCTGTATGAATGGAATTAGTAATTACAAATCTAATTTACTGAGTTAAATCATTCAGAGCCCATACTATTTTAAAAGTAAAAATTGACATAAGCATTCTGAAAACTAAGCAAGAATTATTTTACACTTAATTTATACATTTCTTTAAACTTTTCAGGGTCACAATCAATTATACATGATCATGCAATTCTCCATTTATGGCGCATATCATAAATAGGAGGAGCCTGTCCCTCTATCAGTCCACAATCAAGCAGGTGTGATTACTATTTGAAGTGTATTATTTAAGTTTTCTAACACTAGATGATAGCATAAGTTTATTATAATTTTGAAATTTATCTCGCAAAGTGTAGATATTCAATATCAGTTTTGGGTTTTGAGATGTTTATTTAATTTTTTTATTTGATTTGGTATATTTCAACATGTAAGCAATTGCATGTGTTCCGTTCTTTTGAGAGGTTTGGATATTTAAAGGGCTATGATTTATTTTACTCTGAGTTTTTATTTATATATTGACTAAAAGATGAAAGGATGGAATGTTTATTGGTTTATAAAGGAGGAATAGATTTATCATTCGCAGTATTGGGTGGGCTATATAATATTTTTTATGCTTTTGATTTTGCCTTCCCATTATGGAAAGAGTGAAATACTTAAATCTAATTGTACACCATTTGACCTTCATATATTAGGGGGCATTGGTTTCTGTTTTGCATTTTTAGATTTGATAGATTTATTGGTATAAACAGATTTCTAGAAGTACATAAGTGCTTTAAAGAGACTCCATCATTGCTTTGGCTTGTTTTTTTTTCATTAGGAAAATATGAGGAAGTGTGTTGAGATGACTGTTGCTGGAGGTGATATTGTAAATTGCGTAATAGGTTAATAAAATATTATACAATTTTTATATTTATAATTTTGTTTTATTGTGAATAATATTTGTTTTAATGGGTAAGTTAAAAGTTGTTTTTGCATATTTCATTCATTTCTATTGATAATATAATTTTTACACTAATACATATTAAATAGAAGTATATTATAAATATTACTTGTAAAAATGAAATCTTAAAATTGAAATTTTGTTTTTGTTTTTATTTTTATTTATTTATTTATTTATTATTATTATTTTTTGCAAAATTAGTTTTTATTACAAAAACTGTATAGGAGAGTTCGACCTTGTGAAAGCACTTTGTTCTCCTTGCACTGATCCTGAAGGGTTTGAGCAAAATTCTAAATATTTCAAAAAAAAAAAAAAAAAAAAAAAAGGGAAGGAAATTTGCAAGCATACTTCATGTTAAAATAACTTTCAGTTTCATCAATCAGAGGAACTAGGAAACAAGGGATGTCTTTATACTCTTCAAATTTTTTCAATATTGCTGGAGCACTAACAGCTAGATGAGGATTTTCTATCACAGATTCTGCATCTAGAAATAAAATTTTATATGACAAACAATTTCTGCTTTTGTATTTTTAACCACAGGAAACTCCATTAAAACACATACCTTTCTTTAAAGATGCCAAGTTTTGTTCAAAGTCAGCAACTTTAAATCTCTAAAGAAAAAGAAAAAAATAATAATTTAAAAACAAACAAACAAACATGAAAATCAAATTTTCCCATAAATATTTATAAGGAAATCAGAAATTAATTTTTATTTTTACAGCGGCTTTATTGCTGTTGAGTTGAAAATAAAATCATTTAACATATTTCTTGAAATGTTTTTAAAGATAATACATAATTAAAGCATTTAATTAGTCAGTTACAAGTATAGAAAATTATATTTATTACTAATTGTCCATTTTGAAAATAATTTCTTTAAAATCAATTAACTAGCATCAAGTATTTCAGATACTTATTAAAAAAACAGGCTCACTAAAAATAAAATAAAATAATTCCATTAAAGCAACTTAAAAAAAAAGAAGATTTGGATTTTGAAAAATTACCATTTCTTCTAACGATTTAACAGGACGTTCAGAAATTTCTATCAGTTCTGAGATCAGTTCAGCTTCCCTAAATGATATAAGAGGATTGTATCACCAACTGAAAATGTTGAGCTTCTCTAATAGTTTTTTTTACACATATTATTTTTTTTAACAAAAGTATGCACACAAATAAATAAAAGTTCATTTATTATATAAAAATAAGAGTGTTTTTTAAAATTTAATTTATTGATAAGTTTTTTTTAATCTACTGGATCTATTTTATCTAAATGAATTGAGCCAAAAAAGAATTATAAAACAACAATATTTTAATTTTTAAAAAATTCCATTAAACTTTTTGAACAAGTTCTTTCTTAATTATATTTCATATTAAATGATATGGGTAAAAAAGAAGAGAGAGAGAGAGAGAAAGAAAAAAAAAAATAGCTAATATTTCCTGGTAAAATTCAAATTTTATGAAATATGTTAAAAATTATGTGAAATTATTTTAAAAACTTGCAAGTAATTACAAGTATAATAATTGCCTTTGTATATAACAAAGTAATACAAAAAAGTGCAAAAAATGAAATTCCATAAAATGAAAATATAGAATTTATTGTAAATTTAATATTCTTTCATTAAATATTATTAAAGTCAGAAACAGAATTTTATTATTATTAATGAAATATTCATAGAATAAATGTATTATCTTATCTGTTTCAACATTTTAGACATCATATTTAAGAAAACAAAATAAAAAAATGAAATCACATCAAAAAATTTTTTGTTCACCACCTTGTATATTAAATTTTATATTTACTTTCTTGCAATGATTTTATTCCAAGGGATAAGCATATAATTTAAAATTTTTATGTTTAAAAAAAGACATGAGAGAAATGCTAAAAACATATTTAAAAATGCATGTGGATTTGATTTAATCATGTATTTATTTTTAAATAATTATAAAAATTCCCATCTCACCTAATTTGTAGAGCAGAATGTATTTTGTGGAAATAATCGTGAACACTTTTTAATGTATTGGTAATATCTACATTTTCTTTAGATAATGCTTCATTCAGCAACTATAAACAAAATTTGTTAATAAAAAATTAATAAGTAGAACAAATTTTCAATTCAACAAATTTAAAAATAATAAGAATACAGTAGAATTATGAATCACATATTCATAAAATATTCAAGATTTGAACAAATTAAAAGTGAAATGTCATGATTGAATTATTTATAAAATATTAATATCAAAGTAGCTGTTGAATAGAAAATTAGTTATATTATTAAATTTATATACAATTATATTACAAAAATTTTGTTGTTCTTGTTGTGTACCTCCTATATTAATAAATTCCTTAAAATAATAATGGAGTTATAATGGTTCAAAGTACAGCACAGTAATCATAAGACTGTCAATTTCATACATAAAAACCTCCACCATTTAAAAGTAAAATTCAAATGAGCTATCTTTACTGATTTGATGATGTAAATATATTTCTACAGTGCAATGATAATTTATAAAGATAAGATTTTCCTTTGAATATATATATATATATAATGCTTAGTTTTAAAAAATTGTCAGCAAAAATTTTGGAAAGTACTTAAAGATATTCATCTGAAATCAGAAGTAAAGTTACTAATTCTTGGAAAGACTAGAAATACAAATTATGTTAAATATCTGAAAAGAAAATTTACTACTGAAAGAGGAAGAAAAGTTTTATAAAATAATTGACTACTGTGTAGAGATACAAATATCTGAAAAAGCCCATAAATTTATTTTAAAATTAGAAATTTATGAAGAAAAAAAAAAGTCACTTACATGATCAGTATATTTCAACTGTTTATGCAAATTAATGACACTACCCAAAGAATTTTTTATATCTTCAGCACAAGCCTTATTCTAGAAAATAAAAATATATATAGAAAAAAATTGACATCCTAGGAAGTACATGACTAGATCGTTTTAACATTTAAAAATAATAAGCATTCATGATTATGTAATACCAAATAAATAATAACTATAGTAAAATAATGAGTATAAAAAATGACATAGCTGACAATTTCATTAAAATAAAATTAATACATTAAGGAAAACTTAACGCAAAATTTAAACTTATTACAAATTTACTGAAGCAGGATATAAATTACATAAACTTGCTTGAAATTTCATTCATTTTAGCACAAAAAGTACAACTTTTACACTTTAGAACAAACAATGTTTTTAATTTCAAAAGAATTAACTAAAATTTTTAATATAATATAATATTTTCCAAAAATGAAACATGCACACACACAATTAAATGAAATACAGAGTTGAAAGAGTAAAACTCTTACTTTATCAATAAGTGTTTTGACTTCATGACCAACGTGCTTACCCACAAGCATACAAAAACTACAAGTTAGCTGATTATCTAATTCACAGTAAAATTCGACAGATTTGTTTTCATGTTCAGGACATCCTTCTTGTACCATAGAATTATATCTAACAAATGAAAATAATTTTAAAATTAGCATATATGCTTATTTTTTTTATGTTAATAAGAATACTTAAAATGATTATCCATGTCTGATTCCTATATAACAACAGAACCATAAATAGCCTTCAAATAAATAAAAAGATAAATGTGATTCTTAATCTTATTCTGGATTTTTTTCATTAAAAAAATGTAAAAATGTGTAATTTACAAAATTTACCAAAAAAATTAATGATGTATTTAAGAAAAAAAAAATGCTGATTTTTCGTGAAATATAAGACAAAGTTACAACAATATGTATTTTAAAAAATCAATATTATTTTCAAAAATATATTTATAATAAATTAGAATAAAAGATTTTACAAAGATAAATTTTTGAATTCTTTTTTTTTTTTTTAGATTTAGTAATTGATTTTGTAATTCAAGATGAATGTATTAGAGATTCAAATTCAATTTTTTAAAATGATATCAAGTTTCTTATAATTAACAGATTTGCTAAACTTAATTCAATATGTCTTACTAGAATGAACAAATTTGAAAATAATATTCATAATATGAACAAATTACAAAGAATGAAAAATGTATACTTATTTGTCTTAGTTAAAATATATTAACATAAAAAATTATAACATAAAAAATACAGAAAATAAAAATAAAAGCCATAAAAAATTATCTTAAAACTTGACAAAAATATAGTATTTCAAAGCAAAAACATTAAAACAAATTATGTTCCAGTTCGTGTTTTATTTCTTCTTAAATAAATTATTTGTATTAAATTTTTATTTTGTCGGACACAGTCTTTGGAGACTTTTATCTGTTACCATTCCACTGCAGAAACTCTAATGGCAAACATCTGAATTTTAAGCCATAATATAAGATATCACTTTAACAGAAACTAGATTCTTTTCTTTCACAAATGAGGTTCTAAAAAAAATTGTTACAGATTCTTTTATTGAATGCAACGGTGGGACCTACAGTTTATTATAATGCCCTTGATTTCATCTCCCAAATGAGCACTTTTAAAAATTGAAGAAATATTTAGTTTCATCATAAAAATTTCATTTGGATCATCCAAAACTCTTACTTTCTGTACTATTAAACAAGCTAATAGTATGATTAAAACCTTAAAAAGATGAAATAATGAAATGAAACTCGATTCTAGACACTCAAAGGAATTCTGATCGGCGCAAATTGATAAAAGTTATCTGTAAGTTTACTTGAACATACAATATTATTTTATGCTTCTAGATGCTGATAAGAATATTATTATGTGTATATATCAGCTTATAATTTTCTTAATTCACAGTTGCTAAGACTAGTAGAAACTGAGTGCAATTCCATCTTATAATATTTTAATGCTTGTAATAATAAAATTATGTATAAAAAGGTCCCAAAAATGTATTTTAAACATTAATTCAAAGATGTCATTGTTTGACTAATGATGAACGGTATCATTTAATTATTTTGTTAATTACAAACATGTTTTTTGTTTCTTATGTACATAATTTTAAAAAAGTATGTACTTACTACCTAAAGAAAAAATTTAGCAAAAATATATACAGTTACATCAAAATGCAGACACAATATTGATCATTATTAATATAAATTTTTAAAAAGTTACAGAAAAATTCATTATAAACAAAAGTATAGCTTACGATTCAGCAAAAATTCTCTTTTGTTCATGCTTTTTTTGACTTTTACCCAGATGAACCTACAAAAATATATTAATTTTATACCCTACATTAATACTCTAACTAAGAAAATAAATTTCAAGAAAGATTAAAACATTAGCATTTTCTTTTATTTCTCCATAAATATTGAAATGAATCTATGTGTGCTATTTAAATTTAAAATGGACAATAGAGATACAGATATTTACACATTCTTTTACAGGAGGCAATTGACTTATATTTTATGATTCTTAACTTTCTGAAAGTCCCAATTTGTTTTTCAAAATTATTTCAAAAGTCATAAATTTTTTAAATGGAGAATTCAAATATACCTAAACTTAAGAGTTAAAATATATCATCCATTTTTAACAAAGATTTATTTATTAATTAAGGTTTAGACAATAGCTTATATAATCTTAAAAAATAGGTTTATTAGTTTAAAAAATAGTTAAAATAAATAAATTATAACATCATCATCAATTATTTTAAAATCTAAAGATAAAAAATACATATGCTGTTGAAAATATATAATATTTAGACTTTTTATTTTTTTGATAATTACAATAATTTATTAAACTAATGTTAAATCTATCATAAATTTCAGAAAATTTATTGCCAGAAATTTAATACTGAATAAACAAGGTATGTTTTGAAATAGAATGAAGAAATGTGAGCCCATAAATATTGCGGGATTGGAAATTTTTGTTACATTCATGCTGTCCACAAGAAACATGAGATAACAGAAGATTGGAGATGATAAAAAAAGAGGAGTAATAATAAAAAAATTACTTTGTCAATTTATTTTTTCCTTGATTTATCTATACTTATAACCACAGTTTTTTTTTTTTAATTTTAGAATAAGATGCAGCAAGAAGCATGATCAAAACATATCCAATGTATATTAACTTGAAACTTCTATTGTAAATCTAATATGATTGTATTTCTAATCAATTTTTATATGCCTTTTAAAACTCTTCTGAGATATATTTAAAGTATATTTTGGTATATGTGCATTGTAAAAAATATAGATACTTCTTTTTTTTAAAATCAATTATTCTATCTACCAAATATCTTAAATATTCCAATAACTTTTTTTACTAAAAAATATAATTTCAAAAATTCTGCTAATTATTTACTCTTGAACTGGATAGCTATTAATTAATATTTTTTTACTGTCCCTCTCCACTTTCTTTATACTATGCTAATGCATACTGTTATTATTGGGTACTTTTCAATTAACACTCCTAGACATAACCAAGCTTAAACGCTGATAAGATTTATATCTAGCCTTTATTTACAGAATACAGTGGATGCTGCTTAATATTATTATTCTCTTTATATTATAAAATTTCTGGTTCGGAATTGAGATATTCAAACACATGTAAAAATATTCATTCAGCTTAAACATTACAAACTAATCAATTTTGAAGAAGAAAATTAAAAAATTTCCATTTTCAAAACCTTTAATGATAATAATTAATGTTAAAAGAAATTATTGCATCACTAGTAAGAAAATATCTGCAAATAATTTTTCCCATGGGTTGGGATTCACATTCTTTAGGAATGTTGGGGCTAAAGTTATCTGGATTGATTTAAATCCATAGCTATGCTTCAATTCTGGCTTAAATCTCCTGAAAAGCCATAAATAATTAATAGCTGCAATTGAATCACAAAAAAAAAATGAAGAAAATTAAAAAAATAGAAAAAAAAGATTGCTTTAAAATTAAAGATACAAATTGTGAGCTTTTGGTAAGGAAGACAAAACAAAAACATTGATAATTCTGAATGGACTGAAGAAATTCTCTCAGAAACAAAAAATTAGGCAAGTACACAATATTTTGAAATTATTCACCTGGTATTATACTTTATAAAAGATACTATAAGTATGAATAATTCATAAAAGCTGTTTAGGAATAATTGGGAATAAGCAATAATTTGCTAATGTAATGTTTGGAATAAATTATAGCTTGACTTGAAATAAGTCTTTTAAAACTTCTTTTCTAAAAAGTATTGAAGTAAGCATTATTATTATTATTTCTTTTCACATGAACAAGAAAAAAAAAAGATTTTATCCAATTCAATTAAATATTATCAAAATTCTTAAGTCCTGAACTGATCACACTAAACAGCAGCTAATCTATTTTTTCATTTGTTATTTGATATTATCTTACAACAAAAAAAGTAAATGCATCAGGATAAAGCAGAAACCCAATTAGGATTGAATCAAACTAAACAATGAATGACAAGAATGCAGATTCAATTACAAAATATTTCATTTACAATATCTACACAAAGAACAATTGGGAAGGTAAGAAAAGAAATACTAAAATCTGGGATAGCTCTTACTTGTTGGAAACAAAGACTGCAGAAGTTTAATTGGCATTCATCACATTGCCATAATGCTTGATTTTTATGACAATGACCGCAAATATGAGTTGAACCTTTGAAAAATAATAAATTTTAAGAAAGATAATTAGTAATGCAAAGGAATTTATATAAATCACTAGTCTTAAATGTATGGCAAAATTTTAAATCAAGCAAACAAAATGAAATCTACATTCACAAATTTCAAGTTATCATGTGAGAACATTATTAGTTTTAAGTCATTCTTTGTCACAATTAATTTAAGTCATTCACCAATTTAAAGCAGTTTGAAACAATCACGAGTCTTTATCCCTCTATTACATATATATAGACATAATTTTTTTTTAACTTCCTTTTCCATTTTTCTAGCTGGCAAAGTTTTGGAGCTTGACTGATTTTGAGATGAAATAACAGCTATGATGTTATACTTCTATGTCAACCTTTTTAAAAGGCATCTGTTAACAAGAAGCATACATAATAATAAAGCAATACTAATAAAAGCAGGTCAATTTTTTTAAAAATGCATCTGCTTTCAAAGAAGCATACACTGTAATAATACAATGTGGGTAAAAACAGGTAAAAAAAAATTCTTCAATAAATCATTTCTGAAGGTCCATAATCTTTATTTTTTGCCATTAAATTTCAGACTCCAAAACCTCCTAACCAAAACAACATCACATGATAATAAAATTAACATTTATTGAATATTTCAGATACTGATATATATTCTGAAGTCATTGTTTATTTAAAAGTCCTGCATAAAAAAATATTTTTCAATAATGTGACAAGAGCCTAACTATCATGGGGAATTAAGAGTACTCTCTTGTAGTGAATCTTTTGTTTTTGATAGTCAGTCTAATAGGACAAAAAGTGAGTTTTTTTTTTAACTTTTAAGTTGTCAATGGAATTTCTTCTGTTGAATCACTAAAAATACCAGAAAAAAACATAATTGATTCTATCTAAAATGCAATGCATAAAGTGCATAAAATATTCAAAGAAAGTTGTAGAAACTCATCCTATGCAGATGGCCTACATACCATATTTTTTTGGTTAAGAAAAAATTCTAGAACTCTCAAATATGCATGTGTATTGTAAGAATATTTACAGAAGTGATCAATACAAGAGAGAGTATGTAACATATACAAATGAAAGTGAATACATATAACACTATCTACTACTAAGATACTGCGATTCATAAGAGGAAAAGATTAAAGGCAAGCTTTCAGTTGACCTTTAACACATTCAACTAAAGAAAACATACTCAGTGAAAGATTTTGTGATAAAAATTCCCATATAAGTCTGAGAAAGATGCTCTAGACTAGGATATACCACACAAATTTTTTTGCTCGATTTTAATTGGTATTTTAGAAATGAGATCCAATTCAGCACAGTTTGGATTTTTTTAAAAAAATCTTTCAAAGGAACATTGCAGACAGATTGCTGAAGATTGGATGACTCAATATAATTTATACCACAATTTAAAAAGTGCTACATAACCGATCAGAAGACACGTATGTCAAGTTACAATTTAATTTACACTTTTAAGAAGGCATAAGGAAATAGGGATATATATATATATATATATATATATATTCCTAAACAAACTAATAGCTTTTTAGAAAATGCCTACAAAAAAATGTTTCAATGAATTGAACAATAAATGTAAATATTGCAACAAATAGTCATAATACTCTTCTGATAGAATGTATACATGTAATGATAATTTCTAATAAGAGATATTTAAGAAAATGTTTAATATAATGTTTAAGAGAAGGTATTTTTCTTCTATCAAAAACTAATTTTTTAAGAAAATTCAACTAACAGGATTTTATATTTTGAAAATTTATAAAATATTTTCTTAGTGGTGTATTAAGAAAATCCATTTTATATTTCAGATATTTACCCTAGAAAATAACAAATAGAATATATCCTCACCTTTCAAAGAATCCTGACTTGAATATTTTTTATCATTATGCACCATTTTCACTTTTAAGCTACAAAATAATAATAATAATAATATTAATTATTAATATTATTAAACTAATCATAAAAAATGCATTTTATAACTGATACACTGAAAAGATTCCAATTTCTTACTTAGTAAATTAATAATTTATTTATTCACACATTTAAAAAAACCCAAAATTTCGAAAGGGGAAAGAATCAAAATTTCAATCGCTTTTTTAAAGTTTTTCAAAAAACCAATTCACAAGTATTTTTTTTATATTTAATTTATTAGAGGTCACACATTATGGTACATCATAACATACAATCCTTCACTGCGAAGATATGATTTCTGTATGCTTAATATTATACTACTTAATTAATCCAAAATACTTTAAAAATTAGTTAATAGAAATTTATTTTCAGACATTTGTCTTGATAAAAGTTGATTTTAATAAAAAATATTATTATTAAATGATGTAATTTAATTAACGATTTAACTTTTAAAAATTCATGAAGCTAACTAATTTTTTAAAAAACTACCTAAAAACAGAATCAATTATTCTGGGTTTTTTTTCATGCAAAAAGATTAATAATTGTTTCCTTGATGTTTATGCTACTGTTAAATTGCAAAAAACTGCAAATAGTTAAGACAGACAGAAAAGACTTTGATAAGCTTTTCAGAACAGCTTTTCATCCAAAATTTAATATAGATAAATAATTTTACTTTCAATTTTGAGCATTTTTTTTCCATCCAGAACTTTTTTAAAATTACATTTATATATGCATGAATAACCTGGCATAAATCGTAAATTTTGGTAGAGGATGAAGAAAGAATAGAAGGGATAAATATATCTTAAACTATTAAAAATCTCCAAACTTTGAAACGAAATGTTTTGATAACTACTTTCTCAAATGTACGGATGGGAGATAATCAGAATTATATCATTCTATAAATAAGTTAGAGTACTTTTGAAATTTATTTTAAGGCAAAACTTCTTTCCAATCTAAATAGGACTGTAATGAATAATATAGGGAATATATTTTGAAAGCATCTTTTTCATAACTGTCTAAAAACTATTTCAAACAGAAAAAAATTATATTACAATGTATCCACATAATCTCTTTTATCAACCATTAATTATTCTAATATTTCCCTTTATTTTTTAAATTTCTTCTAATAAAATACAAATATGCAAGGTTTTATGAAAGAAACTGAGACAAAGAAAAAAATACAGAAATTGGAGAAGTGTTATCCTTTTTTGATAATGAAAACTAAAATAACTCATTTTTTGCCTCATTACCACTTTCAAGAAACCTTGGTTTTTTGCAAAGTTTCTTCTGAAGCAGAAATTATATTAAATAGTGATGCATTTACATATTATTTGCAAAACCAAATGAATAAGTATCACATTAATATACAAGGGAGAGGGGGAAGTAGGGAGTGCTGGAATTCCAAAGTCTCTAAATAAAAGCTTCTCTTTTACACAATAATTAATTATTTTATAGTAAAATATACATTTCTAAAAATTCTTATTCTAGGTAGAAAACATCTATTAGAGTTGCAATCTCATTACCATCAATAAACTATCTTGATAATTAATTAATTAATTATTTTTATATTTATTTTCTTTGCAAAATTATAAAGATAATAATTTATACACTGTGTTTTAAATCATTATGTATTCAATAAAGTTATGACACTAGTATAAAAATAAAAATGAAAGTCTCTAAATTAATATATTTATACACAGACTGATTAACAACATAGAATTGGCTATAACCATTCAAAACATAAAATGAAATTTAATAAAGATTTTATTTCCAAAAACTATAAATATTATTTTTGTTGTGGAATACAGTTTTGAAAATTTCAAGGATATTCATAAAATGCAATACACTACAGAACATTGATAAATAAGTTATAGCAATATCCATAAATACATGAAATGTTAATGAACATTGCATAGAAATTACTTAAATTAAAAAAAAAAACAAATTTTTACAGTTGCATTTATTTAACGTTTGGTTAATTAGTGCAGCTGCAAAATATTAGTAGAAATAATTTGAAGAGAGTTTGATGTGTCATTCTATCAAAAAATTCATTTAATCAGAAGAAAAAGGATATAAAAGAAATCAATTGGTATCAAACTGACAGTTTAAACCAAAAAAAAAAAAATCATCATCATCACTTGCCGAGTATTCACTATGATTTAAACATAGAAATTGATGACTATATCTTCTAAAACTATTAATTCACAAAAATGGTATTTATTTTTAATATAATATAAAAACCATTTTTGTGAATAAAAATTTAAAAAAATTGTCAACTTATAATTATAAATCTCATTTTTAGACAATTTTTCTTTTAATTCTTAGTAAAAATTTAAATGCTGAAATAGGATTTTACTTTCTCATTTATTTCGTAGCACACACAATTTTTAATTAGTAATTGGTCCAATTACTACTTATTAGTAATTGGGCTCAATTAAATTCATTTCTGCAGTCATATCAAATAACAAGATAAAACTTTTATTCCATGTATTTCTATACTCATGGTTTAACAGTCTGAAAAGTTAATAATTAATTAAACAAATTATGTACGACAAGTATAGGTAACATTTGGAATTTGATTGTCAATTACACAGCATCTTTACAATATTCAGTAAAATAGAACAATATGAAAAGAATTGTAAATATAAAATACAAAATGTAAATGGAGTTTTCAGTTCTAGTTTATTTCTAAACAAATTTCCAAATGTTATTAATTTGAGCAGTATTTTCAGTTCTAAGAAACACAATAATACAGTATTTTGATAGAATAAAATAAAGAGTCCATATAGATGAATTAATAATATGTTTTTAAAAATAATACCAGTATTAATAAATTAAGAAGCTGTCAATGAAAAAGAAAGTAAAGATAGAGAAAAAAAATCTGCTCATTAAGTAACTATTACCTCGGAAGAGAATTTCTCATATTTGCACTAAGAAGGCCTAAAGCATGCACATCAGGAGGAAATTTTGTGGATGAATCATCTTCTTCTAAATTAATCATTTCCTGATAAGAAAGAAAAAGGGATAAAAATTTTTGCTTCAATTCAAACATAATTTTGTGAGAACATAAATATAAATTAGAGAAGAAAAAAAATGAAAATCTAAAGGGGAAAACAAATTTAATGATTCTTCCGGTTTGCATTAGCTGATAAAAAAATGTTTTTTAAATAAATATACTTTTTTTTTTTTTGCTCCTTATTATGATTGAGCACATTATGGTAGCTTTAATAACATGAACATTCATATTTCAAACAAAACCAGACTTTTAAAACTAAATCTTAAATATTTTACAATTTTTTCCCCCATCCAATATCTAAAGATAGATGACAATGCTTTCGTTATTCCCTTTTAAGGAAGTTCATCTCAAGATAGAAAGAATTTTATTATTCCCCTGCAAGAAAGTTCATCATAAGATGAAAACAATTTCTTCTATTTCAATCTTCTATTTAAAAGCTATTTGCTTGAAATAATAGTATCAAGTCAAAGAAATAGAAAAGAAAATTTGAGGTATTCTTGCTTTGATAGAATTTCAGTTATAGTCAGTCCTATTGGGGTAATTCTTTCTTAAAGTAAGAGGTCACAGTCAGCTAGCTGAATGTGAAAGAAAAGTACACAGATTGTTTTCTCAAAATTTTGTTATATTTTCATTAATCTTCCAGATGAATAGCTCAAAGCTTGAATGAAATATAAAAATAGGAATTTTTTTTCTATATAGCTCAATCGTACACATTTCGAAAGAAATAATTCCCCCATCCTACTAAAAGGCTACATGTACATTTGTTTCTTCAGTAAAAGTTAGTACAAAAACTCCTATTTCATACACAGAAACAGGTTCCAATAGTCATATTAACAATACAAAACTTTGAAATTGATATGATAGCATATATTATTTGTATATCATAGCAATTCTTTTTAAAATAGTATCTTTATAAACTTAAATATATCCTTACAACTTACAAAATCCTTTTCTCTCAAGGATTTTATGAGTAAGAGTATTCAAACATATATAAAATACTCAAAAATGAAAAAAAAAAGTTTAATTTAAATATTTACATATATATAGTATAATTTTAAATCCATTCCCTGATATAGGATACATCAGCTTATAAGATACATTTCGCATTTAAAAAAATGTAATAAATAAATCTATATTTTAAAAAAATGGACCGCGAAATGCATTGCTAAGCGCAAAACTGGAGAACGGCTCGACCAATTCGGCTAATTTTTTAAAAATATTTTTGTTAAGACACGAGGATAGTTCTTATGGAGAGAAAAAATGAAAAACTGCGTGGAAAATAGTTAAAACGACACTTTTCTTACTTTCCCGCCAAAAATCTTCATTTCCTTCCCCCCACACCAACTGAGTTAGATAGCAGGAAGTAATAAATTATGAGTTGTTTAGAAAGAAATACACGAAGTCCGTTGGTTTTCATTCATAGATAACGGGATGTTTAAAAAAGAAAGAAAACAATTGCTTTTATTATTAGACGGTATGAATATTTAATCTATGCCTGCTCAAAATAAAGTCTGGGCAGGGAAGAAAAAAAGTAATAACAAAGGGAAAAAGGGTTTATAGAAAGAAAAGTAGTGAAAAAAAATTATAGAAAAGAAGGGCGTGTGTGTCACCATTATTTCGTGTGTGTGCGGCATTTTCCAAGCTGTTTTTAAGCTTTTGCATATCTTGATAACCAATTGTGTCTTTATTTGTTTAGTGTGTTTACATTTATGAAAATTTGAATATCATTATTCTATAAAAACAGAATTTTAGACCTTTCCCTCCACCATTTAAGTAAAATATCAATTCCGGGACAATCATTGCTCGGATAGAAAGAGAAAGATGAGTAGTACAGTGAACAGATCATCTGAAGAAAATAATAATAAATAATACTATAAATGAATTATATGATTATCAAAATTTGTTTGGTTTAAAAATATTTTGGTGAAAAACCTGTTATGAGACACAGCTACATAAAATATTAGCGAGCAAACTTTAGGGATCATTAATACCGGTGAACCGACTGGTCGCCAAAGGCGGCTAGTAAATATAATAAAAGCAGACCTAACACAGATAGATAAATTTATTATGTTACATTGAAAAATATGATTAATCAGCTCATTGGGAAATTAGTTTTTAAAGGCATTAATGCAGCTTTTTCAATGCATTTTAAAACAGCTTTCAACTAAAGTAACTTCCTTTGCAAAAGCATAATACATATTTTCAGACTTATCATTAAATCCTGTATACTGCTCAAAAAGGAAAAAAAATATCTTCTGTTTTCAAAAATGTTAACAACCCCCAGAAATCAATTAACTATATGTGTTCATAATATTTCTGATGAAATAAAGAAATGTTCCATTGGGGAGAAAAGTACAAAAGTGTCATTCCAAAGAGAATTTCCCAATAAGGAATTTTTCTGTTCTATCCATCTATTCTATTATTCAAAATCCAGTCTGAATTCAATTCAGAGATAAAAAAAAATATAAAAGATGTGTGCATAATTATACAATATCATCAAAACAATAATCTTTTAATTTCATTTTCAGTTTTGGGAATTAAAGATAAATTATAGAAAATTGTGTCAGATGAATATAGAAACTTATTTAATACATAAATGTTATTTTGAGTCAAATATTTATGAACAGTAAGTTACTTTTGACTATGACATTTACATAAAACAAACATTAAATGTTTTCATTCAAACATTTTGAACGAACAAGGAATTCTTAGAATTCAAGGAAGTATTTAAAGATTTTAAAATATTTAAAATAATATTCAATAAATATTTTTGTAGTTGGCTTGAATGGATTTTCATGGCACAAAAGTCAGATGACCATTTTGTGCATTTGTGAATAAGATCCATATTAGCATCAAAGAACTCAATGACCATTGTTTTGATTTCCAATTGATTTCTGTGTTTAAATTTAGAATGAGGATTTTTTTTTATTAATAAAATTTTCCCTTTGTTTTGGCTTATACAGGAAATATTTTCATCACTTATCATAATCTATTTCAATCAGTCTGGATTCTTCCCTGATTTTCAGCAATAAATAAATATTTTTTGTGCAGATATGAAGAAAATGCACATTTTTTCAATAATTGCGTGCAATACAGATAAACTCAATGTTCCAGAATATCTAACTTCTAGCATATATCTTCCATTAAAAAAAATACATCTGTGCCACGGGGAAATATTTTGTCTTATAAAGCAAGTATTATTGTAAATATATTTCATCAAATGATATGTGTCTGAGGTCCTTTAACAACATCCTGTATTAAATTAAAAATTTAGTTTTCTAAATTTAATTTTAACAAATGCACAAAAATTTTAATAGTATGTCAACAAGAACAATTGAGATTTTTTATGCATGTTCAATTAAAATGATAGTGCTGTTGTATGCTGATATAAAACAGCAGGGAAAAAAAGCCTTCCACACATTGCATATAGTAAATGCTGCCATTTTACCTATAATAATCACAAGTGTTAATTTTGAACAGAATAAAAATTCATACAAATAGATATAAATTACTTTGAAATTTCAAACATACAGTTCTAATATTGTTACTTTTTGAAAACCAGTGAAATATATTAAACGTAAATCAGTTCAAACAGGGTTAGAATAGAACAGATATTAATCATAACAATTATTTGCTCATTCAAGAGATTGTTACCTTGCATGATGGGCAAGAAAAAGACTTGTTCTTTTTCTCAGCTAACTGCAAACACTTCTCGCATATTGAATGATGACATGTTAAGATACGAGGAAATTTTGAAGCACCAGGATACCGGGCACAATCTAAGGAAAAGATCAGAAAACCATATAAAATAAAATCTTCATTTTTAAATATAACATTTTTAAAAATCCTGCTTAAAACTTTCACACAGATTACAACTATAAACAAGTAATATGCATTGTTATTGGAATCTCCACACATGCATCAATTATTCAAACTAATAATTTTTTATATCAAATTTTTTAATGGAATAAATAGTAATATTCATAAGCACATCAAAAGGCATGTAAAGAGCTCTTCATTTTTTTTAGGAATCATAAACAAATTATAAAAATTTTAAGTTCCATTTTATCCAAACAAATTTGTCTGTCTTATTAATTTTCTTTGGCTTTTTTCATAACCACAACAAAAATAATTCAGGTTAGTAATCCTTTAAATTAAAATACCAATAAAAATCTTGAAGTTAATTTTAATTAGAAATTTAACATTTAGGAAATTCTAAGACATAACAACGTAGAGGAGATAAATTATTCTATATGATGTCTTTTTACAGAAAATCGACTAAATGGTACTTTTCCATTAGCCGGGTGTAAGGCAATTGTAAACGAAACACAAGCTGAGTCGTCAAGAGAAGTGAATGACAAAATTGACAATGGAATTATTCAATATTTGGCGATTTTTTGCTTGCACTGGGTTAACGGAAAAGTACCAACTAAATATATTGATACGATAATCAAAATTCGCTCCTGTCATCAAATATGTACAACTTTTTTTAATCATACAGTCTTAACTATATTGAATTTTATATCAACTTTGATAATTTATCATCTAAAATATATATTTGACAGATGTTCTGTGCTTTTAAATGCTATTAAATATGCATTGTACAATAAAACAGAATATAGTTTTTTTCATAGAAAGTTTATTTTTATTACCCCTAGTTTATATGTTTTTGTGATTTTTTACGAGCACTTTAAAAAGAAATAAGTACTTTCCTTTCTTTCTCTCTTTCCTTTTTTTGACTAAAAATTAATTTTTAATTTTAGTTTAAAATGTAACATAGTCAAAATTCAATATCTAGGTCATTTAATGAGGAAATAAAGTTCACTTAAAATATTAAAAAAAATTTAAATGATTCTCATTTACAAATGTAAATGAGAATCATTTAAATTTATTTTAATATTTTTGTAATTCCATGTCGAATTAATACACTCTAAAAATCTTAACATCTAAGATTTTTATAAAATTTGAAATAGATGCATTATTTATATGGGATTGGAAAAATTACAAATTTTATGAAGATATGCTTTTTTATTTCAGAAATGAAGTAACATAATGTTTAAAAAAAATTTAAGAAATGATGAGCAGTTTATTAGTTATTGCACCAGCAAACTTATATAGAATTTGAAATGAAATATAGAATTTGAAACAGTCTCTTTAAAAGAATTTTTCATTCTTTTTATGATAAACAGTATTATAAAATTTGTTGAAAACTAAATTTTAATTTAAAAAATTTTAGTATTCAGATTTTAAAATTTATTCAATAAGTAGATGCTCCCTTAGCCAAATTTTGGAAATCTTAAAAAAGTTGCAATTTCTAAATTAGTTACTATATATCTGTAAAACATTTTTTTTGCCTTTATAAATAGCATTTCTATGCCAAATTTCATGAAAATCTGTGATAGTGAGATAAATTTTATTTTAAAATTCAAATAATTTGACTTGAAAATAATTTTATGTAAAATAAAATATTTCCAACGAAATTGCTAAATTTAAATTTATCCAAAGTCTAAATCTGTATTAAAAAGTTCTGTTTATATTAAATTATTGAAAAAAGTAATTAGATTCAAATGAAAATCGCAAAAACTGCATAAGGTCTAGACCCAAAAATGCTGAAAAGCAAAAAAAAAAAAAAAAAAAAAAAAAAAAGTTATTATCAAACCGTTTTGATTATAGTTATACATATAATATTCTCAGTGTGAAGCATCGTTGTTTAGATACAAGTGCTAATAAATGCAAGCAGTTTCTGCTAATTCAACATTGTTGATTCACACTATTATTTCCCTTGCTTGATTATACTTCTATTTTGTGATAGAGCTCTAATTTTGGTTGTGTTTATGCTTAGGTGTTGTGTTATGATTATAAATATTTCGTGTAATTTCTTAAACAAAATAGGTTCAATTTTTTTTAATTCTCAGTCAAGTTCAAACTATTTCATCAGGGAAAGTTGAAGTTCATTTGAAAAGATTTTTTTTTTCTTTTCTGAAACTGATTTTTTTCTGAAGAATACTTTTCCCATTTATGTCTGAAGAATACTTTGCAATATGGCAATGAAGGTAAAGTAAAAATTTTGTGAGGAAAAAATTAAAATGAATGTTTTAGTCAAAACTGAAGATTGAAAAATAGACATACGAAATGAGATGCACAATCTAGAACTTTGTAAAAAGGAGAAATAAATAAATAATAATAATAAATTAACTGCTTAAATGCCAACTTAGATGCTGATTGGAAAGAAGTAGAAAACTTGAAACTTTTTCAATAATGCTTTAATGCTAGGAGGTTTATTAATTACTTACAAGTGTAATGAACAAAGATGTTTGTTTATCAACTAACGTAATTGAACTCTGTTGGTCTCGCAAAGATCGCTAAGAGCCCCCTATGGGTAAAAAATATTTTTATTGACTTTGTTTTCTTTTATATATTTTCATGTATGATTTATTCTGATAGAAAGTTTGTTATTCATTAGTTGCATTCTGCAAAGTCTAAAGAAATGATTTCAGATTTTTTTCAGCAAAGCTTGCAACTTATAGAGGCGAGGAAAAAAACAATCCATTCTCAGTAAATTAGATTACTGTAATTTTTAAACATGCATTATTCTCAGGGGGATTATTGGATGCAAATGCAGTCGAATGATAGAAGTTCACAAAAATTTAACATTCTTGAAGGGTATTATTGTTACCAGGTTTACTCTCTTTTTCAGCAAAATATAATTTCAAAGGTAATTTTGTCTATATATATGACTAAATGGCACATTGTGTATTTATATATTACAAACATTTTAACAGAATGCAAATGAGAAATAAATCCATATTTGCATTAAATAATAATCTTTGTTATTAAAATAAATATTTTATTAAAGAACACAACTTTATTTCTTTATTCCCTATAAAAACACCACTTTAACATGGAACTCCAGAAATCTAAAAAAAAAATTCTTAACAGCATTTTATCAAATTTTATTAGCCTTCCAGCAAACATTTAATATAAAAATATTATCTATAGCTATAATGAAAAAAAATTTAGATAGTGGATAAAATTTCAGCCCTAAGCTTCATGCAACAATATTATAAAAGATGATACACTGAATCTCGTAGTAGTCTTCCAACAATTATAATCAATTTAATTCATGGGTACTTTTTTTGTTAGCTAAGCAAAAGCAAGAAAAAAAAGCCAAATAATGTAGAATTCCGTTGACTTTTTGTCATTCACTTCACTTTACAACTTGGCTGGCATTTGGTTCATAATTGACGACATTTGTGTAAGGGTAATGGGAAAATACCAATTCATGTAATATTTCGAAAGATAGATCAGGTAAAATTTTCCACACAATTTCTTGCAATTTTAATCATGGTAGTTTTAATTTTGTAAGATAATTAAATTACATATCAAGATTACTTGTCAAAAAAAAATCAAACAAAATTTCTTAAATAGAAGCTATTTTTACATAAATAATTAATTTGACAGCAATTTAAATTCAAAAGATATATAGCAGCTGTTAAAAAAATGTAACAACCATCATTCTAAGATTATATGAAAGAAAAAACTAACAAAATTTGATTGATATAAAATAAGCATTTTAAATGGCACATTTAGAAGTAAAAATGGATTAAATTTAAATGTAATCAATCTTTATTTATATCATTTTATTTTCACATTAAATTTTCTTTCTTTGCATACAAAAATTATGATTTGATGAAAATATTCATAAATACTAATTTTGACATCATTATAATTTCATAGAAGAAATTTAATGCAATAACTAATTTTTCTGCATTAAATTCCACTTACAATATCAGATAAATGTAAAGTTTTAGTTTGAATTTTACATCACATTTGGTATTTTATAATAAAATGTTTAATATAATCTATTTTCATCTACTTTGATTAATTTTATATGACTTCTTTCTTTTTCATGTGAATTCCCGAGAAAAAAAATCACATCTTAAATATAACTACATTTTTAAAAAATTAACAAAAAAAGTTCATAAATTCTTTTTAAATTGTGGATCTGAATGATACAAAATTAGTAGCAAATATTATAAAATTGATTATGATTTTTTTAACTAAAAAAGTCGTACTTAAAATATATAAATAACTGGAAGTTTAGTTTCATAAACCTGCAAGATATAATAAACTAAACCAGTAATCCCCTTGCAAATACTTTTAAAAAGAAATCAATTTATTGGATTAGATAAAAGTTCGATAGCACATATGATCATAGAAATAACATGTATAATAGAATATAAATTCCCCCTTCCCAAAAAAAATATCAAAATAATAATAATATCAACAAACTTCTACTAGCATAGGCCGAATCACAATTTGGACACTGAAATGGTTTCATAGAGTGCAACATTTTTTAAAGTCACAGAATTCAATTAGTAAATAAGAACATTGAAACAAAGATTTAATAATTCATGAGATTCTTTCAAACGTCTATTCAGCACTGAATTTCAAATATATAAACAATTATTAGAAAAGTTCGTGCAACTTCTATAACATATCTACAAATAACAGTTTACACTGTTAACAAATTCGCACCATACTTCTAAAAATTCGTCACATTATTTTGTTTACAATTTAAACTATCGCACCGAAATAAAATATAATACTGCTGCCATTTTACAAAAATTAATCATAAACTAAAATTGAAAGTCTTTTTAATGCTATTTAATATTCCAGATTGTGATTTAGTTAGTTTTTACAACTTTTGATTGATATCATAATTTAAAATTTCAAAAATATATTCAAAAGGTTGAAAATTAGAGAAAATGTAATCCTTCAGAAGTTTCTTTCGATTTAACGCATTCTGTATTCATCTTTGATCAGTGGACGATAATCAATTAAGATTTTTCATATAATATTTTTTTTTATTGTTTTGTGACAACAAATGCTCGGTTTCTATCTTCCACTTGTATATAAATTCATCTAAAGTTTAAACTTGCATTCTGTTTTATTTTAACTAAAACTGATTATAAAATAAATTTGGGGTTTCTTCTTGATCTATTGATACAGATCTAAAACTTAAGACCTTTACCTTCATTTATTTAAATTATTACGTTTTTGAATAACTTTATTCACTTTTAAATGGTTAACAGACAAAATGACTACCCACTCATAAATTTTTTCCAACAATAATAATTACAAAGATATCTATTTCATACTGTTTCAACTTAGAAGCCCTGTGAGTAATTCAAAAATTTAAATTCCCCTATTAGCAAAAATATTGTATGGTATTACCATGATGCTGTTCGACTCTCTAATTGCTGACCAAGGTATCGGATAGTGAGTAATGTTCGATATTTTGAGCTAATAACATCGGATCTATGATAGAATCTATTGCTTTTACCTAAATGATTTCTAATGAAAAAAAAAATTTTTTGAATGATTTAAACACATGCAATTTCTTTAGAGAAATTAGAACATATAAAGGTTAATAAAAGAACCAGAAAAGAAATAAACAGAGGAAAAATAAAAAAGAAAGCAACGAAATCCTATATATAAGAAAACAGTTTGGCTGAGTCTAAAATTTGATTAATAGAATTTCTTTATACATTTCCGCTCTGTAACGAGTAGTGAACTAAATGATTTATCAGTAGTGAAGCTAAAACAAGATACACTAGAAACATTATATGATTTTGTGGTTCGTCATCGGTGCTCGTATAAGAATGCATAATTCCCAGGGCACATCACCACTTTCCTATTTGTATTTAAGTTTTTAAAAAGTGGTACGAACGCTCTAACGTTTTGTTATTAAAGCGCTACCGATACCTTATAGCCCTCTATCATTATATGACAATAACTAATAGAAAAAAATGTACAGGTTATTATTTTTTAATATCATTAAAACAAATTTCAAACATATGGAGGACAACATCAGACCTGTCTCGTCCCCCACTAGTACGGCAATTTCAAGGAAGACTGTATGCAGATGCTTAGGGTAGATTGGTCTATATGCTCGTTGGCCTGTCAGATGTGTTCCACTTACTGCAACTCTCTGCCGCCTGTGGTTAGCTTGAAGTAGAGAGCATGCATTGTGGACACCGAAACAGTGGGCTTGCATGTTTTCCGAAGAGTCCAAGTTTAGCTTGCAGTCTGAATCTCACCTGACTTTCATGCAGAAAGCGCCAGATGCCCGTTACCACCTAGAGAACATCACTGAACGATATCGTTACTGTGGTGCAGGATTGCTTGTTGGGGAGGAATTATTAGATTTCATAACTGACCTGCATGTTCAAATTAGAACCAGGACAGGCCAAATCTATAGGGGCATCATTTTGGAACAACAAGTACGTTTCTTTCGGGACGCCATGGGAACAAAATTTGTGTTAGTGGATGACAACACCCGTGCCCACAGTGCAAACATCGTAAACGAATGCTTTCGATGGGAGAATATCACCCGAATGTACTGACCAGCATTCTCACTAGACTAGAATCCAGTAGAACATGTGTGGAGCATGCTTGGCTAGCCAACCACCAGCTGCATGTCTACCAAAACTTCAGAAAGCATTTCTTAATGAGTGATGTCATGTTTCCTAAGTGTTGCGAACGGAGAGAGGAAAACCGTCCGAGAGGCGGCGCTGTTTTGAAATGATGTAACTATGTGTAAAGTTTCTGTTCTTTTTTCAATCAGTTAGATTCTGTTTTTAGTCAGTGTAACATGTAGTTGAATATTTCACGGTTTCTGAAGTTGATTAAAAGTGTGTGTTATGAAACAAATTGGACTTATTTTTTTCGAACCCAATACACCCAGCATCGGGTAGATGCACCCTGCATATCACGAATGAATTTATTCTGGTTATGATTTAAAATAAATTAATGGCGTCCGCGACAGGATCGGGTGTATTGGATTTTAACGGAAAGCTGTTTGGAGCTTTAAAGTAAATATTTTTTGAACTGATTTGAAACCGTTGAATTTTTCGTAATGGATCTGAAGACGTTAAAATTAAAAAGAAAAGGGCTCAGAATGGCGTTTACGCTCTGTGCTAACAAAGTTGAAGCCGAATTGGAAGAAACGAGTGAATCGGTTTCGCTTTCGGTTATGAAGATGCAGCTTGCGGATAAATTCCAGCGCCTTGATGTATCTCAAACTGAAATATTTGAACTCTTATTAGTGCAAGAAGATGGCGAAAGCCTATTTGCGAAAGATTTAGAAGAATCTGATGTATACAGAGATCGATATTTGGAACTTTGTACACGAATTGAAGCACAGCTGCAACCTGTTCCTGAACCCGTATTATGTGAACCAGCACGAAAATTTAAATTACCAACAATTGAATTGAAGAAATTTAATGGAGAACCAAAAGAATTTCTGTCTTTCTGGAGTCAATTCAAGAAAATTCCCGAAGATAACTCCATTGCTGATGAAGACAAATTTCAGTATCTTCTACAGTCAGTAGAAACCAATTCGAAAGCAGAACGATTGGTTCTCAGTTTTCCAGCCACTGCTGTGAACTATCCGAAAGTAATAGAACAATTGAAGGAACGCTTTGGGCGTGATGATCTACTGGTTCAAGTTTATGTGCGAGATATGTTATATCTCGTTATGAAAAATGCCGTTAAAGGACGAGTCAAGGCCGACTTAACGTCGCTGTATGATGAACTCGAGGGAAAATTAAGGGCCTTAGAAAGCCTGGGAAGAACTCAGGAGAAATACGGAGACTTTTTAATCCCATTAGTAGAAAGTTGCCTTCACGAAGAGGTGTTGATCGCGTGGGAGCGAAGCAGAAACCAAGAGCTACCGGACACCAAAAGCTGTCGTTCCTTGGAACATTTAATGACTTTCCTACGCAAAGAAGTGCAAGGCGAAGAAATGGTGTCGCTTGCACGAAGTGGATTCATTTCAAAAGAACCCCACTATAATTTAAAAAAGGATACTTCTCTTGTTAAGGTAAATCGCGATCTTGCTACCGCCTCTGCCCTTGTAAGCCTGGATTCTGGTATGCGTTTTCTTAATTGTATCTTTTGCGATAAAAGCCATCCTAGTGAAAAATGCTTTGCTGCTAGGAAAATGTCACTGGATGAGAAACGGAAAGTTTTAATTAAAAAGGGTGCATGTTTTTCTTGTTTAAAAAAGGTAGTCATTTAAGTAAATTCTGTAAATTTAATCATAAGTTAAGTTGTTCTTTGTGCAATAATAATTCTCATTTTGAAATAATGTGTCCAAAACAAGAAAAAGAAATTGTTTGTAAAACAGAGAATTCTCTCTCTAATTGCTGCAGAAGCGAACGTGTGTTTTTACAAACACTTTGCGTGGTTATTCGATGCCAAGGTCATGAGAAAAGAATTCGTGCGTTATTAGACTCCGCGAGCCAAAGTAGTTACATCAGCGAAAAGCTAATAAATCTGTTTAATTTAACTCCTCTTAGAAGAGAAACAGTGATTCATGCGCTGTTTGGGGGGAAGGAAACGGAACCGAAAGAACATAGAGTGTTTTCTATTGAAGTGAGCGATCTAAATAAGACTTATTCTTGTGGTTTTGAAGTTCTTTCAGAAAAAAAGATATGTGGATTAATTCCTAAAATTATTGATAAGAAAGTTTTGACTGATTTAAGAGAAAGAAAAATAACTTTGTCAGATTCTTTTTGTGAGGAAGCGGAAATCGATCTTTTAATTGGGGTTGATGTAATGGGAAAATTATTAACAGAAAATATTGCAGAATTGGACTCCGGATTGACAGCCGTGGAAAGTAAGCTGGGTTGGACGGTAATAGGAAAACAGAATTTAAGTGGAAGGAATAATTTAATGACAACTGTGTCTATGCATGTCGGGAGAATTCCTTTGAATGAATTATGGGAACTTGAGGCTTTGGGGATATCTGATCCTACTGAAACAGATAAAGATGAATATGATTTATCTGACTATAAGGAAAAAATGAAAATCCTTCCCAATGGAAGATTCGAAATTGAGCTTCCGTGGAGAATTGAACCAAGGAATTTACATGATAACATGGAACTAACTTGGAAGAGACATGAAAGAATGATTAATAAATTGAAGGGTGGTAATTTTTTCGATGATTACAAGCAGGTATTCATAGAATGGGAAAAAATGGGTGTAATTGAAAGAGTACCTATTAACGAATTGAGTAATAACTGTCATTATTTACCGCATAAGCCAGTTATAAA
The DNA here is from genome assembly GCA_026289955.1 of Argiope argentata. Classification (NCBI taxonomy): domain Eukaryota; kingdom Metazoa; phylum Arthropoda; class Arachnida; order Araneae; family Araneidae; genus Argiope; species Argiope argentata. The sequence goes on along the minus strand of JAOUZG010038425.1, from coordinate 559,894 downwards.
ATTAAATAGCGAAACAACGAAGGTTCGGCCGGTATTTGACGCTTCTGCCTCTCAGAGGGGGAAATTCTCATTAAATGAATGTTTGTATAAAGGAATTAATTTACTGGAAATGATACCCGATATTCTTGATCGTTTTAGAATTTTTCCTATCGGTATAAGTGCTGATATTGAAAAGGCATTTTTAATGTTGTCTGTTGCCCCTAAAGATAGAGATTTTTTGAGATTCTTTTTTCCGGACTCGGAAGAGCAAGAAATTTATAGACATTGTCGTGTGGTGTTTGGGGTTTGTTCAAGCCCTTATCTACTAAATGTATCTTTAATGCATCTTTTAGAGAATTGCCCTCCTGAATGTAATGAAATTGCTCAAAAATTGAAAATGTCATTCTATGTTGATAATTTAGTATCTGGAGTTTTTGATGTTAATGAATTAGAGCAATTTATTGAACAGGCAAAAAATATTATGTCTAATGGTTGTTTTAATTTGCGTGGGTTTGAGAGCAATGTTGCTGGTGACAATGTTGACAAACATTCCGGTACTACTTCCGTTTTAGGAATAGTGTGGGACTTGGATAATGATACTTTGAGTTGTTGTATAGATTTAGAACCGGTTACATGTGAATTGAAAATAACAAAAAGAGTAATTCTGTCTAGGGTACAGGGAATTTTTGATCCTATTGGATTGTTAGCTCCGACAACATTGCTCCCGAAACTGCTATTACAAAATTTGTGGAAGATGAAAGTGTCTTGGGACTCTGAATTACCTCCTAATATTATAAATGAATTTTTGAAATGGTCTAAAGAAATTTCTGTATTGAAAGATGTTACTTTGCCTCGTTACATGTTTATAAATCCGTCTTCTGAACTGCATATTTTTGTAGATGCTTGTAAAGGGGCATACGCTGCATGTGTCTTTGTCAGATCAATAATTGATGATGAAGTAAAGGTCGTTCTCATTAGAGCGAAATCTAGGGTTACTCCTCTCAAAACTATTAGTATTCCACGTTTAGAGTTGATGGCATGTAACATTGGTGCTAGACTTCTAAATTCTATTATTAAAGCTCTTGATTTTGTGGAACTTAAAGTCACATTTTGGTCTGATTCCACTACAGCTCTTTGGTGGATAAAGGAGTCAGGAAATTGGTCAGTTTTTGTGACCAACAGAGTTAAAGAAATACGAAATCTGACCAAAATTGAATCATGGAAACATATTCCTGGAAATAGGAATATTGCAGATCTATTATCACGTGGATGTTCCCTTCAAAAAATGCTTAATTCTAGATGGTGGGAGGGACCTCCTTGGCTAAAAGAAAATCCGGAGAATTGGCCGACTGGCGAAATCTGCGGTCAGCCTGCCGATGTAGACTTAGAGAGGAGAAAGACTAGAGTGGTGAATGTTGATCTGACGGGGAACACAACCCTGTGGCTTTTAGATAATGTTTCTAGTTATGACAGAATGATAAAAGTGTTTGCTTGGATTTTAAGATTTGTAAATAATAGCCGAAAATCTTGTGTTAAATGTACAGATGTTGAACTTACTTTATCTGAAATTGTAAATTCAGAAAAATGTCTGATTAGAGTAACTCAGCAGTGTTTTTTGCCTGAGCCAAGGTTTTTGAAATTTGTTACCTTCAAAGATGAGGATGATATTTTAAGAGTGCAAACTAAGATAACTAACCGAGCTGATGAGAAGCATTTTTTGTATCCTATACTATTACCAGATAAATGTCAATTTACTAGATCATTGATTCGTTCTGTACATGTAAAAAATAATCATGCTGGATTTCAGATGATGTTATATTAAAAAGATTTACTTCTTCTGGTAGGTGCGTGAAAGCACCAAAACGATTGGATTTATTTAATGTGAACTGTTACTGTTTTGAGACCTTATCAAGTCTCAAAGGGGGGGGAGGATGTTGCGAACGGAGAGAGGAAAAACCGTCCGAGAGGCGGCGCTGTTTTGAAATGACGTAACTATGTGTAAAGTTTCTGTTCTTTTTTCAATCAGTTAGATTCTGTTTTTAGTCAGTGTAACATGTAGTTGAATATTTCACGGTTTCTGAAGTTGATTAAAAGTGTGTGTTATGAAACAAATTGGACTTATTTTTTTCGAACCCAATACACCCAGCATCGGGTAGATGCACCCTGCATATCACGAATGAATTTATTCTGGTTATGATTTAACACCAAGATCAGATCGATAATTTGATACTCAATTTGTCTGGGCGTTGTACGGACTGTATTGTATCGTCTGTGAGACGCATTATGTACTGATTATCATGCCAACCAAGCAATATTGACTTTTGTAAATAGGTAAAAAGAAATCACAATTTTTATTAAAGATATCACATATATAGCATCTTTATTTTTTGTTTAATAATTAGGCTTTACAAATAAGTCAAATTTGTTTTGTTTCTGACTCTTTCTTTTCCCGAACTTGCATTATCTTTAATTTATAGACGTGGGTGTATGTTTTGCCAACTTAGGTAGGTCTCAATCACTAAAATCATCGAAATTTCCTGTTCGAATATTGTAACAATTACTATACTTTCTCTATAGTGCATATACGAGAAAGTAAATATATGCAAATACTTGATATCGTGTGTTATCGCTACATTTCTGTTGGTGCATAGCAGGGAAGACCAGTTGACTTAGAACTACTGAAATCCACCCAAATATCCTTTGGGAGTCAGAAATATGCATTTTAGGAGCGACTTTTTGTAAATTTTAATTAATCAAAATAAAATAAAAAGTTCACTTTTTTTTATAACAAACTTTCGAAAATATTATAGCGAATGAAACTCATTTTACAGCACTATTACATGAAGGGGGGAAAAAACTTTTCTACAACACTGATTTAGATATCAGTTAGTTTTCTTATTAATTTTAACAGCTTTCTAAAGATATTTTTGAGCAATATATCTTTAGAAAGCATTATATCTTGCAATATATCTTTCTAACGATATTTGGTATTGCAATTCAACTGATCCTAACAGTGAATATATTTTTTAATTACATATTTCTTTTCCATTAATAGAAGTTAAATAATAACGATTCTTTTCTCCGCATATTCATAGTCTTTGGTTATTTGTAATGAATACTATTTTTTTCTTTCGTTTTATCAATTCTTTTTATGGAACTTTTAGATAAAATTCTGTTAGATGGTGATTATAATATGAAATATATCTTATAGTTGCTATTATTTGTATTTAATTAACATTCTGTTGGATTTTAAAATCTATGAAACTATTCACTGGTTAAATACGTTGTAATATTTTACGTTGAATTCAATGCATTTACTTCTTGAAGAATAAGAAAGTGAAGTAGGCGCTGATAACGAACAATTAGTTCTTAGAAGGTGTGAACAATGGCATTACATGACCTAACACCAGCATAGACATTCATTTAAATAATGAGTATAGCAAAAAGCAAAGATATTATAATAACAAATTGTAAAAATCCATTACAACCACCATTTGAAAAAAAGTCATTGAAGGGAACTACGAATATCTATGCAGAAAAGATTAAAAAAAATGAAACTAAGCAGCAGTTATCAGAAAAAATGTTAGCTGTGAAAGGCGAAATAAATGAAATACAAGAAATAACAAAAATAAAAACAGCAGACAAAACAGGTTCAAAAATTTTATTGGCATTTTATGAGGTAAATTAAATAATATGGCATATCATTGTGCATGTAATACAATAAGAAAACTCTCACGATAAATTACAATATTTATCAAAAGCATATACTGAAATTCCTTTGAAATGTAGAAAAAGTTTAAATGCATATCAAAAGATATAATTATCACAAAAAGATGGAATAAAAGTTAATCTAAAATCATAAGCATTTTGAAATTTTAATTGCAAACACATCCAAAACTCTTATTCATTTCCAAGATAAATCTTCTTCGGACAAATGAGTCTTGAAGTCTTTCAGTGAGCGTAACATTTTGCGTCTAGCCAGTTGAGGGTCTTCATTTGTTAGTATCCTGACTGTAGGAACGATAGGTTTGTCATGATTACCAAAATTTGCTCCAGGCTTCTTTCTTGGCAACTGTTTGGAATTCTTCTTCAAGGCACCAGTGGATATAGCCTGTCCCGCATCACCAGCATTATTCGAAATTTCACACTGTTTAAAATATTAAAAGATGTTTCAATTTCCAGAAGTATGCTATTATACAAAAACAGTAATGATAGAAAAGTTTTTAACATAAGGATATTTAGAGCAGTACACTATTTATATTATTGTGAATTTATAAAGATGCTTTTTAGCATGAATACTTTTATCGTAAGAAAGACCGTTTTGCGATCAGATTTATTGGATGCTGTCGGATGCCAGACCTGTAACTCACCGGTTTGGGAAAAAAAACTATTTGGCGATTTTGGCGGGAAAAAAAAGATAATACTAGAATCTTCAAGAATTTTGGCGATAGAACCAATAGAAGCTGAGATATGCTTGATTGTTCTAGAACCTTTTCTGTCTTGCTTCGGGAACTATAAAAGGTTGATCATCCAAACGAAAGACAGTAGTGTCCAAGCCATAGAGTCATATCGCGAGTCAACGGTGAATTAGTTGGATCAGCCCAGCGAAGGGCAAGGTGTTGATTGGAGCTCAAGAGAGAGGTGAAATGAGCTGTGCGGAGATTATAGAAGCAGTATTGAGTCCTGCGAGGAGTAGCCAACTACGTAATAGTAAGTCGGCAGTTGGATACAGTTAAAACGAGAAGACAGTGGAGAATTGCAGGTGTTTGGAGACACCATAGAACGAAGCTATGCAGATTCCCTCCTCCTGCTGAATTCTGCCCGCCCGCTTTGTGTGTTGTGGTTGTTATTATTACGGATTACTATTTGTGGTCTTTGTAGTAAGAATGCGGCTGTGTATTGTAGGTGTACATCTCAGTTGTGTATTTGTTATCTGTGTATTCATGTTAATAAGCGCCCTAGTTCCTCACTGAGGCCTGCTAACTGTGTTACACCATACTCCCACTATAAACGAACTCGGCAATTTTACGGACTTATTGGTAGAAGTGCCATAACAACATGCTAAGTTATGAGAATTCATGAAAGAACATTGCTGGATGGGGGGGATAGCATCTAAAACGTTCCACAGAGACCATCTACCAAAGAGGGCATGCCTTTTTTCTTCCTCATACCCATGTTCTAAAATTTAATGAGATTTTAAATAATAATTTATCAAAATTTCAAACTGTTTTCTCAATAAGTTGGGATAATAGAATGAAAAAAAAAAAACCACACCTTTTTCTCCCTCCCTCTGCCAATTTAAAATTTAAAAAAAATCATTAGTACCATTTTTATCCCCAAACAGTTTTTTAAAAATTTTAATACATTTTTAAAAACAATTTTAATATAGTTTACAACAATAATTTGCATTTTTAGTAGTTAATTTAAATTAATTGAATTAAATATTTATTTTAAAATTAGAGACGATTTTTGAATTAAATTTTTATATGCATATTATCGTTAGTAAGGGTGGCCAAGACTATAGAAAGTTGGGAGGACCTGAAGCACGTTGCACTCTAACAAGCAATCGGAGAATTTGTTGCGGCATCATCAAAGTCTGACTAGAGAAAGTGCTCCTTATAGGGGAAAATAAAGTTTTTTTTTCAAAAGTTTTTCTTATAAATTATTGGCTTATGCATAGATAATAAGAATAGAAAAAGTTCAGAAACCATTTGTGGGTTGTATGGTGAAAAGGAGAACAGACTTAGTAACTAAGAACGATGTTTTTTCTTTACGAAAATAAGAGTACACTAAAACTAAGTCCTAGCGCAAACAAGAATAGCACTTGCAGTAAAAAGCAGCACATAAGCAGAAATTCAATAATAAAAATCGCAGCACCGCAAAACTCCTTGAGAGTATTTAAAAGAGAGATTTCACCCAATCGACAAACTTTGCCACTGTCGGAATATATCTGTTTATCGCCTTTCAGTAGTTGCCATCACAGGACAAAGAAACTTCTAGATGGTTATTGTATCTTCGCTCTTACTATAGACATCGCCAAAATCCTTCATTATTCTAGGCCCTTCATTTCTGTTGCCACATGGTCGCCAAGGCAGAGGCTAAATGGATCAGAATGCACTTGGGATACGTTTGAGCCAATCTAAAAAAACTAACTTCTTTATTACGAATGTAACTGCGCAGGTAGGCAATATTACAAATTTTTAACAATAGAGATAAGCGTTCTTCTATGTTAAGTTATAGTAATTAATATGCATAAGCATTCTACAAATATTCATTTATAGTTCTATTAATTGCCTTTATTTGGTTGTGAATTAGGTTCGTTCAAGTTGTTGTGAAGATACAGGTACAACTTAATAAATCTTTTAACAACAAATATCTTTTAATTACAATTTAGATGTCATTCATAAGAAAAAAAAACAACTGAAAAAGAAAACTGATGGACTTAAAACAAATGTTGAATGAAAAAAATCAATAAAAAAAATATGACCTTATAGTTTTAGTAATGAAAGGATTATTCTGAAAAACAGATTTAAGAAAAGTTGTCGATTAACGCGTGCAATGTTTTCTTCCGATAACGAAGATTTAGACGAAAAGGAGTTGTGTGGTGATAACTCAGATCATGATGTACTTGATATTTATTATTATATTTTCATTGGGAGCATATCACATATACATACTTTTAAGAATTCAAGCATATCAGTAAATGATTGGAAAATCGATTAAAGAATTCAACCTTGATAAACATAAAACAAGCCAAATGAAATAAAAATGCGCAAAAGTACCTTTTTTTGGACTTCTGCATCAGAATGTTTAGAGTTTGCATTACTGGAATGTGGATTTGCATTCGCATTGTCAAGCATCGCCTTGAGTCTTTCTTGTTTCCTGTGTTCCATTAAAATAAAAATAATTAATACAGATTATTTAATTATTAATAGAATTATTAAAACAGAAATAATAAATTTCTACTCTAGAAAGAATTGAAAATTACAGAAACTGAAAAAAATTCTATTGAAATAAGGAATTTCTAAAACATATGGTTTTCAAAAGTGTTTCTGAAAATTTTACTTTATACAGCATTTTTTTTTTTTTTTTAGTTTCAAAATCAGCAAAGGGGGAGGACCATTAATCGACAAAAAACAAAAAAAGAAAAGAAAAAAGATTTATTCTTACTGCAGAGATATACATAATTTTTTTTAAAAAAAGCAACAGATTTTTTTTCTTCATTTTCTTTAAATGTATGTTTACAGAGCTTCAACAAAATTCCCGATATCAAAAATTTTAAACAATAACAAAATTCTCTTTTAATGCCAAATTATATTTAGAACTTTAGTGTTACTTCTACGCATAAGATAAACAAGTAAATGAATGACATTATTAAAGGATAACTTTTTAAATTCATTAGCAGGACTAAGTTTTATCATCTGCTCTTGATTCAATTCGATTCCGTAGATATCCATAAAAATTCCTTAAAACACAGAGTGTTTCAAAAGTCCTCATGCATATTTTAAGAAACGATAGAATATGAAGAACAAAACGAATGCCATGGCCTTCATAAAGTATAAACATAAGACATTTCAATATAAATATTTTCATTATTTCATAATATATGTCTTTTTTTATATAAGCATTTTTTAATAATTAAGGAATTATAATTTGAAGTTATAATTAATAGTCCATTAAAACTGATACAATATTATTAATATTATTGAATTAAGGAATAGAGTACATTTCGATGCAAAAATTGAAACTTAAAAACAGTTTAGTTTGTCTTGTTATGCTACTTACATTGTTAGTTTCGACAGATCTTCAGATAGCTGTTGGAGCATTTTATTTGCGTCTTGTGTATCTGTCTTATGGATTTTTGCAGGATTAGCATCCCTCTGGATTTGAGGTTTTGGTGTGCATAATGCTTTATTGTGGGACTTCATTAAGGCTATTATATTTTGTACATTCGCTACAACTGAATGGCTGGCAGATGATGACTAAAAGTGGAAAAAAAAGTAAAAATAAAATAATATTTAAAATGGTAATTACCCCAAAACTGGTATAACTCTAATTTCAATAACTTAATATTTAATTTTGGATATTTATTACATTGATTTTAAAAAAATGATTCGTTAAGGATCCTATTTGTGAGACAATTTTCATCTACATCTATGCCATACTTCAATTTAAGTGATTGGAAAAAAATAAAATCAATAAGACACATTTTATTGTACATTTGTGGAAGATGCTGGTAATCAATTCGATTGTTCGAATCTTGTATTCGATTTATCATCAAGACAACATCAAAAGATAAAATACTGATTTGTAATAAATATCCGAAGTTTTCCTGGAAATGAACCAAAAGGTGGTATAAAAAGAATAATCTATTAACTATCTTTAATAATAATAAATACGAATGTCTGTTTGTCAATATTTCTACACGTGCTTATTGATGCTATACAAGCAAGGCCATTCGGATTGACCATACATCTACCAAATTTGTCAGATATATATTTTGGACAAAATGTGCACCCCGAAACAAAACTTTCTATTTTTTGTTATTACTGCACAAAATTGTCGAATATATTACAGCATAAAACTAATGTTCATGTGGTGATTGCTACACATATAAGCCAGATAACATCCCTCGGACCGAAGTGCACTTTTGGCC
>JAOUZG010038425.1:539093-550859 GCA_026289955.1 Argiope argentata | reverse complement strand
CAGGCATAATTTACAACAATATATTTTATTGCTAAAGTGAAATTAATTTTTTTTCATTGCTTCTATTAATATGCCCTCCTGAGTCCTTCCCCCATTATTAATTAGTCGCCTTCAGCGACTAGCTAATTCCCCGGGAATGTTGTCATATTTAATTTCGGATACGTTATTTAGATAAATATTCATATCCATAATAACATCAAATTTCTGAACATTCAAACTATATAATTTGAATAGTCTTATTTCAGTTTTTTTCACTTTATACACGAACCTATCTAATGGAAAACTAGCCCCATAGCACTATGAAAAATGTAAGTGTACAGTTCTATTTTCTAAACTTCAGTTTTTTTAATTCGTCTAGTAAACTACATAGATATTAAAAAGAATCCTTCTTCTTTAGCTGGAAGAAAATCACGCGATCCAACATTTGATAAAACAATGGGAAAACTTTTCAATCTCGAAGCAGGGAAGGGGGGGTCGTGGCGCACGCATGACCTAAAATACAAAAAAAAAAATTTCGCAGCTATTAAATCATTATTAAAAGAGATTTTTAAAAAAAATGTCAAAAGGTGTAAAGTTTATTTTTGTGCAGTATTATTTTCAAAAGTTATCGTGGGAAAACGCTAAATTTCTACTTAAATTTTTGATTAATAAAATTAAAAGAAAATCGCTCCTAGTTGCACTTTTCACCTCCAAATGTGACACTTCGTTTTTGCAGGTCAAACTGTTTGGTCTGTAGAGCGTCTACAAAAGAACACACATAAGCATTCATCTTTATTATTAGCAGAGATAGGGATGATCAATATCTGAAAATAAGGCTTATTTTCAGATATCCAGTAAACAAGAATATAAAACCTGCTTTTAGTAAAATTTTAGAATTTTATAGAAAATACAATCCAAGTTTAATTTCAGAAGCAAGCAAAGATGAAATTAATTTAATATTAACACATTTTTTTTAAAAAAATACTCCTATGAATTTTGTGTAATTAGATGCCAATATTTGTAATAGTTTTACTGTACAAAATTTATTGTAATGGAATCGCGCTTCAGCGAGAAAAGACTGTTGTTCTAAAGGGAATTCTAATAGAAGATCGCCATATTGGACTAATTTGGCGATGTAGATGTGTTGGCGACATAACGAGGCCGCTAACGGTTTTTACTACACCCTAAAATGTGCAGTGGACGCTGAAAAATAAAGATTTGTTCCTAGGGAAAGTTGGAGAAATTTCCACACTTGCTTGGAGCATCCGTGCAGTTTCTGCGTTTGCCTCGCCCCCTTTAGATCGATGCTATTTAAGGTGCGACGTGGGAGGGGCAGTGAGTCAGTTTAGAAAAAGAGGTGAGGTAGTTGGCTTAGTGATAGAGAATGTCTTTTCTTTTTGGCGTGCGTTCTAGAGCTTTGCTGTTACCCTTAATTAGCGGAATAAATAGTGTGTTTGTAGCTTGTGTTGTGGGTATTTAATACGCGTTCTGTAGACAATAAAGTCTTCACATTCGCATCGTTCTTGAGAGAATTTTCGTAACAATACTTTTATAATATTGATAAATCAAATTCCTTCCATCCATCTCAAAGCGTTTTTGAATTATCTTTATCACAGACAAACACACGGACATTTTCCAAAGATGTGTTTTTGAACTCAAGGAGGTCTGAAACATAGAGAATCGCCCAAATCACGAATTTGAAATATTCTGACGATTACATTACTTCCCCTAAACGTGGAAAAGTAAAAATATACAGAAATGTGAAAGTAAAAATGCACAGAATAATGTGTAAGTAAAATGCACAGAAATGTGAAATTAAATGGATCAGTTTATAATTAAATTAAGGGTCTCATAATGTTTTTTCATAAGCTACAAAATACCGAAATCATTTTATCTCTAGTTATAAACATTCGATAATAACATTTCATCGACACAATTTAACAAGTAATGCAACTAATGAAGAAATAAATCACTGCCGCGATACCAAATCTTTATTAGGATATAAAACACTATGGTGTACAAGGAAAAAAATTCTAATCTTAAATCCAAAAAAACAGCTTTATTTTTCTACTTTGTCTTCGGCTGATTTGAATGCATTAGAAATTGTATTATATGCGAAATGAATTTTATACACTATATGGTCAAAAATATCCGGATCCAGCGGTATGGACTCAGAGCGTACAGAGGTACATATTAACATCATGTTAGTCCTCCTTTTGCATCGATGACAGCCTGCATACTCCTGGGAAGACTTCCCACTAGCTTCTGATAGGTAGCTATAGGAATTGACTTCCAAGCGTCCATCGGAGTTGTGAGTGCCTGCAGTGAAAATGGTCGATTGGGCTGACCACATAATCTGCGCTATAATTCGTACTAAAGGTGTTCTACTGTATTTAGATCGGGGCACTGAGCAGTCCGGTCTAGTTTTTTAATATTCATTTCGTCAAGCCACGTCTGTACAAGCCTCGATGTGTGTATAGAACAGTTATCCTGCCGGAAGGGAAATGGGCCTTCTCCAAAATATTGCCATAAAGTAAGGATTGCAGAATTGTTCAGAATGTCCACGTACATCTTAGATTTCATGTTTCCAACCATAGGAAATAACGGACTCAGGCGAAACTTCAAAAAACACCCCACACACCATAGTGCTTCCATCATCAACAGTTGGCACAATACAGTCGCTAAAGGAACGATCGCCGGGAATCCGCCAAACTCTGATGCGGCCATCCGACTGCCAGACTGTCAAGCGAGATCCATCCCTCCAAAGAGCAGTTTGCCATATGTCGACAATCCAACGACGGTGGGCTCTGTATCACTGCGATCGATGCTTCGCATTCTGTGGAATGATGTTCCGCTTGTGCCCAAGTTTTTAACTCTCGACGAACAGTTTTGCAGCTAATATTAACGCCTGATGAGCTTTGGAACAACTGAGAATTTTCCACCAAAATTCTTCAAGTTTTTTATCATATCAGAACATGATATTGTTTTTAGGATGAAGTTTTTGGCGTCAACAAAAATCCGTAGGCGAAAAATAAATATTCTATTATCTGCACGAGCATCTCAAAATAAATCATCTTTTAATAATGCGTTGCCATCGCATTTACAAAAACTCTGACTTAAAACAAATAAGCTAATGACTACCGCAAATAAAATCTAGAAAAATGTCATTATGAGTGAGCGATTATCTTTATCTTTATCTTTACTTATAATAAAGCACAATGTGTGTGTGTCTGTTGGCGGTGTACAGGCCAGACCGTTTGACTTACAGCTACCAAATTTGGTACATGTATACCTTGGGTGCTGGAATGTGCACCTCGGAGCCCTTTTTTGAATTTTTAATTAAAATTTTAATTAATTAAAAAATAAGCCAAATTTTAACGTTTTTTCACTATAACTTCCGAAAATATTACAGCACAAAATTGATTTTTGCATCATATTAAAGCACAAAAAATTAGCTTTTCAATGATACTAATGTTTTGACCTATAAATTAAAACTCTATTTTTAATGAATTTTTAAACATTTAATTTAATCGGGTTTTTTTCAACAATAAAATAAAAATAAACGAAATAAAAATAAAATTTTATCTTCGCGAGGATCTAAAAAAAATCAGTTTTTAATAAAATGTTGCCATCATATTTTCAGAAGTTCTGATTTAAAAAAGTTGATTACGACCAAAAATAAAACTAAAATATAATTTATATCACGTGATTATATAAAATGAAATAAATAGGAAATGCGATATTTTTAAAACAATAAATGCAAGAGAAAATTTTTCTTGATCGTTTGTAATATCAAAATTAACAATTCAATTAAAGAATTAAAATAAATAAAAAACAAAATAAAAATATATTACAGAAGTGCGACAGTTAAAACTGAAAAAGAGGCTAACATACCTATTTACCTCCCTAATCTTAAAACTAAAAGACCCCGCAATATTCTCATTTAATCTTTACTTTTTATTTTTTGCTTAATTCTAAAAATATTCTCTTCTCATATTTGCGGCAATGGTATACCCCCGCACCCCCACCCATAAAATAATTTATTGATTTTCGAGTCCTGACTCTCACCACCTCACCCACTCAAGCTCCAAAAACTACTACTCCGTGATCCAGTACAGCCATCTCCTCACCACAGCAATCCTGCACTCTGATTGGTTGTCTACTGCTGAAGGAAACGACTACTTAAGACCTGGCGTCGTCCCATGTTCCTCATTCCAGCTTCGGTAGCCATGTGTGTAACAGCTCACAGTCACTTCTTCCTCAGTTTTCACGTCACTCAACTGAACGTTAGGTCGCTTAACATACTGCTATCTACCGGGGATAAGCCCCTGCCGGGGCTAGGAGCCCCGTTAATCCTTCCATGTTGTAAAACTGAAAAAGAATTTCTAGAAAAGTACCAAACGATAATCTTTTGAGAGCGATATTAATTATTTAAAAGTAAGAAATCTCAATCGAGCTTGAAGATGACGTCATTTCAAAGAAACGACGAACAAAAAGCAATTGATATTAAGTAGAAGTAAAATATTTTTGCATTCGCGTTTTTTTTTAAATTTTTAAAACACTAAGACATGTTTTAAATAGTTACTTTTACTCATGTGAAGAAATATATTGCGCAAATCAAATAATTCGCCTTCGTGATTGTAATTTATCTCCGCATTTTAATGAATCATGCGAAATAAAAACGCACCTGCTTTCAACGAAGCATACGTAATATTAAAGCTATACTGGTAAAAGCAGGTCAGCTATTTGAAAACGCATCTTTCAAGCAAGCATACGTAATAATTACCAATGCAAAATTTGTAAAGGCTTATAAACACATTTTTACCCGCATATTTCGGAGACATTAAAACTTCCTAACCAAAGCAATATCATGTTCTCACATGAGAACAAACAAATCAGCTTTCATTCCAAATTAAACATATAAAAATGTCATTTTCGGCACGTGTATGAATAAAATGAAACAAATATGAAACATGATATTTGTGGAAAATATATGGATGAAAACGTTTTCTATAATATTTTACTATACATATATTACTAATCCAATTAAACAGTTTTATTTAAGGTAAATATGGCTTAACATTTAAAAGTCATCATCTGTAATAGGAGTCCAACATATAATTTCTTAATTTTTTTGGGGGGAGAGAAATAAATCTCTTACCAAATGGTCTAAGTGAAATATATAATTAGTAGATTGAGGGGAAAAATGCTGATGAATTACGACTTTTAAATTTTTACATATATCATCAGCTCTGTGAATCACGTTTAATAAAATATTCTAGAGACAATAAGTCCTTAAAATAAAAAAGTGGCACTCCAATGAACTAAATCAATCATCAAAGCTGATCGAAAGCTATGAAAATTTCAATATAACTATTCGATAAAAACTGGCGATTTTAGATCACTTTATCAGCATCTCAAAGAAGCCAATCAGGGTTATTCTAGAATAATTGGTCTAGACTATGAAAATGATGATTGTTCTAAACTTGCAATAATCAAAACTGAATAAATCAGCCAGATTTGGTAGCAGAAGATAGAAATGTTTATTTATTTATTTAGAAGTTGAAATATTAAGAATATTTTACAGAATATGAATCTATAAGACAAAAGGAATTTAAACCATATTTTTTTTGAAATATATTTATATACCAAAAAATAAATAAAATGTTATTATTGAGAGCATTTATATACATCTAAAAATAAAATTAAAAACTTCATGTTTCAATTAACCTGTGAAATGTTTGCTGAATTATTTCTTGAGATATTATAAATTATAAAAAAATATTAAACAGTTTCAATTTCTGTAGGGAACATTCAACTTAAATGTAGGACTACTCTGCTTTCAGTTCTTAGTTTTATTTAAAGGCATGCTTGGATTGAGTAAAGAGGTCTTTATATTAATTGAATTTTCATCATTTCCATTTTAAATTAAAACTGAATTTTACGAGCCCTGATAGAAAATCAGAGAGAAATGCGGAGTTCAAAGATCAGGACTGCTACATAATAATATAAGTGAATTATATGACTATCGAAATTTGAAGCTTAAAAATATTTTGCTGAAAAACTTTTTATGAGACTAAGTTATATAAAATTGATTGAACCCTTTAATCGGCATTAATACTGGTGAACCAACTGGTCGCCAAAGGCGGCTAGTATGAAATGAAATAAATAGGAAATGTGATATTTTTTAAAACAAAGAATGCGAGACAAAGTTTGTTTGGATCGTTTGCAATACTAAAGTGACTCATTGAATGAAACGATCAAAATGAATGAAAATATAATTTAACTTGCACGATCACGTGGTGCTTGGCCGTTCAAGAAATGATGTTCTGACATGATACATTAAAATATGCATAGCAGATTTCAGTTTAATTTTTTATTTTATTTTATTTATTTATTTTTCGCCTACCAGCATGTTTTTCTGCAGTTTCATTGCCAGGACGTTTTCATTTCAAAATTACACCATTCACAGAGGATTTATGCTTGTGTAGAATATCCGCAATCTCACGAACTGATTTCCCACAAAGGCGTCATTCCATTATACTACTACAATCAAACTGACTGCACTCTTTGAACTTATTCATTGCCTCTCAACAAACTCATAAATACAACCTGACAAATCATTACCGACGTTTTTTAACTTTCGATAACGCATCAAATTACATCACCTGCCAGAACTACTTTTTTAAGGGGATACTTTTGGCCAATAGTGTATCACGCAATTTACAGAAGGAATACCAATAATGATAATAATGATAATAAAAATCTCGTTAAAACAGTCTGAGTGGTGGAGAGTAGCTTCCCCGCGTGTTTTGTAATAAATGTACTCGTGAACAATTAACATGTCATTGTCAAGCCTATTAATTTACAATCTTAGGGAGATTTTCTTCTTTTTATTACAATTAAACGTTGGAATGACAAGAAACAGAAAACAGAATGTGTAATTTGGATGCGGTTTTTTTCTTTTCTTTTTTGTTGTTGATTAATTGAAATTAAAATTTTGACATAGAACTACAATTGTAGTCACAAAAACAAATACTAAATTTTGTAAATTTAATTCTTTCCGTTTTTTAATTATCACATTCACATATTTATGAAAGTAAAGTGCGACAGATGGTCAATCCCTAGATGTATCAACAATTTAGATGTTGAATCTGTGTATCGAATTCTCTCCTAGATGGATTTGGCTCCAAATTTGATATGCATCAACAATTTAGATGTTCAATCTATGTGTCAAATTCTGTCTTAGATGGATTTGGTCCCAAATTCGATATGTATCAACAATTCAGATGTTGAATCTATGTATCAAATTCTATCCTAGATGGATTTGGTTCCAAATTCGATATGCATCAACAATTTAGATGTTCAATCCATGCGTGAAATTCTATCCTAGATGGATTTGGTTCTAAATTTGATATGTATTAACAATTTAAATGTTGAATCTATGTATCGAATTCTATCCACCTAGCTTTATTGTAGTTGTACTAATTCATATTCAGACAGTTAGACACACAAACTTCCTCTGAATGAATTTCAATCGAAGTTTGTTAGAGATTTACAAATTTGGAACAGGAGGCTATATACCAAAGTTTATTCGCCTAGTAAGAAGTTTTTTTGAGTTATTATCTTCACAGACAGGACGAACAAACAGATATTTTCTTAAAATGCTTTTTAAATATAAAATAAAAGAAAATCGAAAGAGGTCTAAACCACTAGAGGGGGATATTGAAGATTACAATACTTTCAAGTTCACTCATAAAAAAGTAAAATAATTAAAATTACGCACAAATGTATGGAAATGAAACTAAGGTAATGTTTTTTTGAAAGTAAAAAGAATATAAAATTACTTTTTAATTAGTAAAAAAATGTTCCGAAATTATTGTAAATATTAATTACATTAAAATTAAAATAATATTAAATTTAAAATAGATTTTTAATTAAAAACCGAAAATAGAATTTTGGAAACTCTATCATAACAAGCACCTACCATTTAAGAGCAATTGCATACCAAATAAGATAGCTTCTGGTTTGCTCATTAGAGCGTATGAAAGGATTTCTGAATTTTACACGTCTATATCACGCAATTTAGATAGTAGCCAGCCTATTGTGACGGAAATTTTCCAAAAATCAAAAAGGCTGTTGTATGGTAGATATGCAGTGAAATGGTACAATAGGTGCGATTGATCCAACAGGCTCAGTAAAAAGAAGGATTCTTTATTCAATACGGATATGCGAACTCACAGACAACAAAACACAACTGAAGCATTCACAAGAGCAGCGGTTACAATAAACAACAGCACACAAGCAGTAAATCGGTAATAGGCAAGCGTAACAATGCAAAATGCTCGGAGAAAACTATGCAACCATGAACGATTATTTAAGCCTTTTGAAGATTGCTGCTACTTTCCACTGAGTATTCATTTGATCTGAAATCAACTGTCGAATCCTACTCAAGTTAACACTAACTAGTTAAAGAGTACATGACTCGTTGAAATCAGTTCTGTATCCTGGCATTTATAGTTTACGAGGCACAGCAAAGAAGATTCTAGAAAATATTCATTATTTTTGTTCTAATGGTATGCCATCAAGATTCTTGTAGTTTCTGGAACCTCCGATTTGTCACAAAATAATTAACAAGTTCGTCGCCAAAGCCAGAAGTTATGGCTACAGCAATTATTCAGCACCTATTAGAGCTATCTCCAAAATTATTTTCTTTATTATGGAACTAACTATGCTGGGAAACAACGTTTTAATTTTGTAATACTCTTATGTTAAAAGTATTTTTCAAAAATGCTCAAAAAGCTCAACACCATATGCTTTCATCCATAACTATTCTTTAAAAAAATGGAAGATCCGATTTGATGTTTAATATAATTGTAAGAGGGGAGAAGGGAAGATGCTTTCTCTTTAGCTTTAATACATAAGTTAACTATTACCATTAAAAATAATTTTTTAATATAACATTTTTAAAAGTTTTAAAATTATTTCTTTATAATTCTACATCAGTAAATTATCTTAGTTAATACCAAAATCTCAGCTAATTTTTAATAAATTAAGGTTTCAAAAAATTCTTCTGAAATGCACATTCCCGCCAAAATTTATTGCACCAAATATGTTAGTTCTAGCTAAAACGATGTTACGTGTACAAAACGAACATACAAAAACATATATATTCACCTCTTTATTGTTGGTAGGGATTTGGTATTTAGAATCGAATAAATTAAACTGAAATATCTAACATGAAAATAAAACGAGCATACTTACCGCTCCCAAAATAAAAGGCACATCGTTAAGCTTCAAATGGTAATGAGAGTGAGAATCCAGTTTCAAATGATCTTGTACCAATCTTTCTGTAGTATCTGGTACATCTATTTTATTTGATGTTTGAGTACCTGTGGTAGAAACCTAAAAAGATATCAGTGATTTTTTAAAATGAATATTGTAAGAAATAAATTAAAATTGCATTACTTTGTTTTAAAATAATAATGATGATAAAATTAATGAATTAAGACAAAAATCAAAATTATTTATAAATTTAAAAAAAAAAGAAACTCCATAAATTAATCCTAACAAAACGCTGAGAAACAAAAAGGGCAAATAATGGAATTTGCTAAGTGGTAAAATAGAGACAGAGAGAGAGAGAGAGAAAGTTTGAAAAATTTCCTCTCACATAAAAGTTACAAACAGCACAAAAATTCAAAATTTTATTTTATCAAGAATTAAAAGAAAAAAAAATTGTAGAGTAGT
This sequence comes from Argiope argentata, assembly GCA_026289955.1. Classification (NCBI taxonomy): domain Eukaryota; kingdom Metazoa; phylum Arthropoda; class Arachnida; order Araneae; family Araneidae; genus Argiope; species Argiope argentata. Next base: position 541,133 of record JAOUZG010038425.1, on the reverse strand, counting down.
TTAAAAACTCTTCAAATGTTTGATTTTCTAGTTACAATTCTAAAAATATATGCGTTGTTATTTTTTAAAGTTATGTGACTACGTTTGGGATTAATTCAAAAACATTCAAAATTAGTTACATTTTCGAATAAATGGATTAAGAAAAAATATTGGAAAAAACAAAATTAGTTTTTTTTCAAGCAAAATAGATGTATAAAGTAAAAATCTTCTAGCTTAGAGGTTCATCAAATGATTTGCTTAACATTTTGCAGATAGCTTAAAACTTATATTATACAGTTCCTGAACTTAAAAAAGCTGTATTTATATCTATTTTTTTATTTATATTATTTATGTTATTTAAATAAATTGAAGCAGACAGACACATACTTGATGATCATTTACATTTCTCTGCTCCTGATGACTGGTTTCAGTAACTATTATAGGTGCAGCAGAACCTGGCAGATTATCTCTGTGATCTTCATGTTGAAAATCAGGATTCTTGGGTATAGATCTAAAGTTAATCGACGAAAAGGCTGGATTAGAATCTGCTGCTGTTTCATAGCATTCTTTGTCCACTGAATCTAACGATGGACCCTTTGCAAATTCTCTGACAATCTTGATAAGGTAACGAAGTTGTGTTAAAAGAATTTCGTATTTAATATCGCTGATGGTTAAATCTGAAAGAAAAAGCTATCATAAGCTTTGCAAAACTTGTTTAAAATCCTCAAAACGGAAACAGAAAATAAGTCTTCACGCAAAAACATTCAGTACATTCTAAAGAGGAATAAAGGCAACGTATAATACATGTTTATCACAATGTTAATGGAATTTGATAATACGATAATATTACTTCTCTTTTAATCATTTGGGAACCAATACATGAAACCATATCTCTGTAATAATTTATTATTAAAGATATTTGCTTGAAAAACCAATACACGAAAACATCATTCTGCAATAATTATTAAAGCCATTTGCTTAGAGAACCAACAAATAACTTATGGGCATAAGACTTGTATGGCTCATAACACACATACACACACACACACACACGCACGCACTCACACACTTATGATTGCAAATTTTATGTTATTATTGTGAGAACATTATTATTTTTTGTCTTAATTAACTTGCTATAATGATTAATATACTATAGTTATAATGATATTGCTATATTGGTAAAAGCAGGTAAAAAATTTATGCGATTAAAAGATGTTGATGAATATGGCCATTTATGTTCGTTAGCTACGCGATTTCGAGCCTTGTCTTCAATTATTCAAAAAACCCTAAAAGAAACATGTTCCCAAATGATTAAAAAAAGGGAAGAAAGCAACATTAGCGAACAGTCATGGCAAAAAAGCCCGTTAAGCAACAATTCTTGGTAATTTTTTTTTGGAGGGAGGGTATAAAAAATCGTTTTATGATGTTAGTTCAAAAGTATCAGAAATCGGAATGTGCATTTTAGGCGGCTATTTTCCAGTGGATTAAAATCAAAACATGGCATAAAACTAAATAAATTGTTTTTCAAAATTTCATTTTCTTAAGTCATTGCATTTTCAAGTGACATCGTAAGCATGTATAAAGAAGATAGAGAATGAATCATCCTCTAGACAGATTTGGTTTATATGATAATATCAATATGTTAGATACACAACCAATATATCTAGCTATCAAGTTATTTTTATCTATCAGGCTGTTTACGATTTGCAATTATCGCATTCAATCCTACTTGGACAGCTGAATAAAAAGATTTTTTCCGAATCGATTTCCTTCGAAAATTGATACAAAATCTACAAATTTAGAATATAGAGATTATATGCGAGACAAACAGATATAATTACAAAAATGCACTTTTCGAACTCAGGAAGGTTCTGAAACATGGAAAAAACAATCTCCCCAACTTGAATGTTATAATGATTACAGTTTTTTTTTCTTCTTTATATGCATTTATGTGAGAAAGTTGCTTCATAGAACAGCAATAATTATTTTGATTATTGTAACAAAAAAGGATAAATAAATATAGAGAGATTGTTTTTTCCATGTTTCAGAACCTTCCTGAGT